>CAVNYN010240846.1:0-23036 GCA_963692815.1 Nyctanthes arbor-tristis | reverse complement strand
CAATGTCCCCCCCCCCCCCCCCCCCCACCCAAAAAAAAAAAAGAATTGCAGAATTCCTAAGTCCTAACCATGTGTAAGTCTCCGAAAGAGATTGCGTCAGGTTGACCTTATTTTGTGATCCAAACTAAGGCCATTTGCTCACTACCTTTTTTTGCTCCTCTCTCTCTATATATATAAACACCTGGGGACATGAAATTCACTCTAGTAGTCCAAACAAACTAGTCTTTTTCTCTTCCTCCATAAACTAATATACTTCACCCTCCATCTAGTTCTCTCCCATGGCCGACGGGAAGCCGGAGAAAAATGGTGTCTCCAACGGCCCTATTTCGGCGTTTGATCCTCCTCCCAAACCCAAACGAAACAAGTATGCTTTGGCTTGTTCTTTCTTGGCTTCCATGACCTCCATCTTGCTTGGATATGGTAAGCTTATTTATATATGTCTATTTGAGACAGTGTTTCTAATTCTTATTAAAATAATTTTTGAACTCAGAAGTCATTCAAGACAATTACAATTAATTAACTCTCTTCAAAAGCTATTTTAACTTTTTTTCATATATGGTTTCATACAGATATTGGAGTGATGAGTGGAGCAATCATTTACATCAAAATGGACCTCCGCATAACAGATATTCAAAAGGAGGTTATAATGGGCATTCTTAATGTCTACTCTCTCTTGGGCTCAGCCGCCGCCGGACGAACCTCGGACTGGATAGGCCGCCGGTACACCATAGTGTTCGCCGGAGCAATTTTCTTTGTCGGAGCTCTCCTGATGGGCTTAGCTACCAACTATGCTTTCCTAATGGTGGGAAGATTTGTTGCCGGAATCGGAGTCGGCTATGCTCTCATGATTGCTCCGGTGTACACTGCCGAAGTTGCTCCGGCGTCCTCCCGTGGCTTCCTCACTTCTTTCCCGGAAGTTTTCATCAATTTTGGTATGTGCAAAAATCTTGGGCCCTTCGAGTTTTACGTTGGTTTTGTCCTCTACATAAATCTCCACCAAGAAAAGAGTACCAAGCAATTATTGGTGTTAAAAAATAAAAGAACGTGCCATAGGTACTATGTTAATCACGAAACAATTACATTACAAATAAGAAAAAGATTTTAATTGATTTTAAAATTAGATATATATTTTTTCAATTTATGATTGACAGAAAAAAAATATTTTAATAATAAGTAATTATTTAAGATTGATTGTCTATGGGGTCAGTGTCGTGCTACAACTTGCATGGAAGCAGTGGTTGCCCCGTTATTCAACACGACTTATAATCTATGTCCTCTAGCATTTATTTATGACGCGGACCATTTTTAATATTCTCGTGGATACATTTACAAGTTAAAATGTTTTAATTGAAAATGTCAAAAAAAACTTTTCAAAAATCTCTCACTTTATGTGATGTGCATTAATACACATAATGTCACATGTAATTCACCTAAAAGTTTTTAAATACTATTTATGTTCTAATTGTTTGTTGAAATGATATTAATTGATTTTTTTATTTTTTAATTTTTTTTAGGTATTCTACTTGGATATGTGTCAAATTATGCGTTTTCAAAGCTTCCAACTCACTTGAGCTGGCGATTCATGCTCGGGATCGGGGCAGTCCCGTCGATATTCTTGGCGCTAGGTGTTTTGGCTATGCCCGAGTCTCCGCGTTGGCTGGTCATGCAGGGGCGACTGGGTGAGGCCAAAAGAGTCTTGGACAAAACCTCCGACTCATTAGAGGAATCAAAATTGAGATTGGCTGATATCAAAGAGGCCGCTGGCATTCCAGAACATTGTAACGATGATATCGTGACTGTTACAAAAAAGCACTACGGTGAGGGTGTTTGGAGGGAGTTGCTCCTCCGCCCAACACCAGCCGTCCGTCACATCTTGATTTGTGCTGTTGGGATCCATTTCTTCCAACAATCCAGTGGCATAGACTCTGTGGTCCTCTATAGCCCGGAAATCTTTGAAAAAGCCGGTATAACAAATAATACGGATAAACTACTTGCTACGATGGCGGTCGGATTCACTAAGACATTGTTCATTCTTGTGGCTACGTTTTTGCTAGACAAGATTGGTCGACGGCCTTTGCTTTTATCGAGCGTGGCCGGGATGATTTTATCACTAGTGGGCCTAGCAACTGGGCTGACTGTAATTAGCCATGCGGATCACAAACTTATTTGGGCCGTTGCTTTGTCCATTGCCTCTGTTCTCTCTTATGTGGCCTTTTTCTCAATTGGAATGGGCCCAATTACATGGGTTTACAGCTCCGAAATATTTCCCCTAAGGCTGAGGGCTCAAGGGTGCAGTATGGGAGTGGCCATGAACCGGGTCACGAGCGGGGTGATTTCGATGACGTTCATATCGTTGTACAAGGCTATATCGATTGGTGGTGCATTCTTTTTGTATGCTGGGATTGCTGTTGTTGCGTGGGTGTTCTTCTACACATTATATCCTGAGACGCAAGGAAAGACGCTTGAAGAAATGGAAACTTTGTTCGGTACTTTCTTTAGGTGGAGATCGACACTAAGGGAGATAAACATGAAGAAGGCCGAGAATGGTAGTAGCAATGGCCAAATCCAAATGGGTACTAATGATCAGAATTCGATTTAGGGATATGTGAGTTTCTACGTATGGAGGAGGACAAAGGACATCGCTAGGGATACTCGATAGTGACTGTGACAAGTCATAAATGATGATATATGTAAAAGAATCACGAAATGAAAGGAAAGGAAAAGGGACGAAGATAGATAAGAAGCGCGGTTCTTTCTTTGTCAATTATTATTAGTTTCAAGAATTAAGTGGTTATAATTTGCCCTTTCATGGTGCCCTTACAAATAAACGTTAATACACATATGGTTGTTGTATTATTGGCGCATGAGTTAGAATAGATCTCCAAATATTCAATTTAATGGATAGTATTCGTAACTCATCTTCAACTCAACGTTATAAAAATTTTATTTTATTTACACAAAAAAAAAGTCTTTTCCGATAAACACGAAAAAAAATATCAAATCAAACCCAATGCTAACGGCGTGAAATTTATAGTAGAGTGAATATGGTTCAATTCGGGCAATTTTTAATTTATTTTTAAACTAAATTATTGGTTTCGGCTTGGAGAAATTATAAATCAAACAAATCCATTTAATTTTTTAAACTAAACATAAATTCGGTTTCTATTTTAAACCACAGTTTGACTATTAATGTAGTAAGAATTGACTCAAAGCGTGATAATTTTATAAACATAAACCTTCCATTATACTAATACTTTTTGAATACTAATACTAATATCAAGGTCATCATACATAAAAGCATAATTAGCTTTTTTTTTTGCTTTTTTGGGGGGTGGGGGGGAGGGGGTGAAGTTAAGTGGGAAAAACTTATTTGCAAATAATGTCTAAGAAAAAACCAAGGGAGAAAAACATTTAAATTGGATATGTGTCAAAATTTGATTAATTTAAATATGGATTTGCGAGTTAAGGAAAGTGAGTGGGAATTGATAAATAAGGGGCTAATTTGTCCAGTTCCCCCTCAATATAACATTATCCCCATATCTTTCCCCAACATTATTTAGATTTGTGGGACAGAAAATTCCACCCTATATTTTTTTGGAAGTACAATTACAATTCGCATCATAGTAGTATAAGTGCATATAGATATATCTTTCTGAAACACAGCACACTGAAATCAAGAATATAAACACTTATATAGGGGACTATAAGAAATCAATAATAGAAACCCCTATACAAGGAACTACAAACTACGTATAAAATGTAGATAGATCCCTATATGGGGGGAATTGAATTTACAACCTCAACGTCTCAGGGCCTAACCTTAGCCCCCTAACCAAATTGGCTAATGCCTCATTGGCAATTCCACCATACATTAATCTTACTATAATGGAAGGTAATTGAGAAAAAGAAAACTCTAATAATATATAAGTTTTAAATGAGATATTGCTAATATATATATATATATATAAGCAGAGTTTGTCTGGCTCAACTGATTGTCTGGCACAATTAAAAATAATTTTTCCGCTCATTGTCTGACTTTTTAAAAAAAATCAATTTGCTGTCGTCATTATTTTATTATCATGCTTTTCTTTTTAATCATTTAATTTAATATTTTTATTTTGAGACTCTATCTGCATATTAATTTAATATTTTTATTTTGAAACTCTATCTACATATTACATTTTAATTAGATATATCTCATATTTGCCTAATGGAATTTAATTTTACTATGTTCGATTGTATAATTTCATGATTTTATATTCTTCTACTATATTGTATTTTACTTTCTCAGCATAAAATATCTATAAAACGCACGGGTGTGAAGCAAAGTAATCCGTAAATGCACGTGTGTGAAACTAATATAGGTTATGCTATCGAGTTTTATTGTCTTTAAAGGAAATAAAAAATATTAATTAATAAAAAATTTACTGGTTCAATTATTAGACTTTTCCTTATTGTTATATTTTTTCTTTTAATCATTTAATTTAATTTTTTTATTTTGGGACTCTATCTATATATTATATTTTAGTTAGATATATCTCACAGTTGCCTAATAGGTTTGAATTACATGAAAATAAATAATATATCAATATGGATTTCAATATTATTATTATATTTTTCCTTATTATTATACTTTTCCTTTTAATCATTTAATTTAATATTTTTATTTTGAGATTTTGTCTACGTATTAAATTTTAATTAGATATATCTCATATTTGCCTAATGAATTTCAATTTTACTTTGTTCGATTGTATAATTTTATAATTTTATGTTCTCTTACTCCATTGTATTTTACTTTATCACTATAATATGTCCGTGAAATGAACAGGTGTCAAGCATAATATGATCGTAAACGTACAGGTGTGAAACTAATATAGAATTATGCTATCGAGTTTTATGTCTTTAAAGCAAATAAAAAATAAGAATTAATAAAAAAATTATTGGTTCAATGAGATGGCGATGACCTAATAACAAGAATTTAAAATAATATCATCAAAATAAAGAATTGATTGCATGCTACTTGCAAACGTATGATGTACATTAATTACATGTACGTTGTGTTTTTTAGTTTCTTTATGATATTAAACCTGACAAACACAATTATGTTAAATTTTATGTATGAAATTCCTTTAGAGCTCTACCGGTGTAACGCATAGGGTGAAAATCTAGTAAAATTATAATAGAAGTGCTATTTTGTTCAAATATCTACCCACTTTAAGTGGTTTGAAATATCCGAAACCTAAATCAAGCTATTTTAATTAGTTTGAAATTTTATCAAATCAAACCAAATCAAACAATTTTACTTTTCCAATCCAACTAAACTAATTCAAACTATTTTCGCGAATTGATTTGGTTTTCCAGTTTGACAATTTATTTATTCAGCCCTGATTTATAGTATATCAAGCTAACTTCAACTCACCTCAAATATTTGAATCCGTCTAATTACTTATTAAGAACACTAGTTGTATACCCCGTGCATTGTACGAAATATAATAATTAGTAAAAAAATGCGTGATAATTTGAAAAACTAAATAGTCACAATTTTATTGCAAACTACTCACTCATATATACATGTTACTAATAATTATAATTTTGTTGCATACAATTCTTTCACTTTGCACAAAACTAATTAAATTGTCATTTAGATCGGAAGAGTCTTAACTAATAAAAATAAGAATTAATGAGGAATTTTCTAATATAAATTTAATTTCACGTTGAATATAAAAATCAAGAAACCATTGAAAAGAGATCGTACAAAATTTATATAACTTTAAAATTATCATACACCCATATCTTTAAATTTAATCTCATAGTAGGTGCTTTCTCGAAATGATAAGGAAATCTCAATAACTCAAGACTTGAAATTTGTCTGTCAACTAATAGAGTTTTGAAGAAATATAAAATCACTGAAGATAACCTAAAAACTAATAGAATAGATATACCAATCACTAATTGATAACAAATAGTATAAGATTACAGATTAATTTAGAGCTTAATTAGGAATGTGTGTGTATGAAAAAAATATAACATTCGAGATTAACTTGCAATATCAAAACCGATCTCGTATATATAATATATATTAATATAAAAATGTGTATAAAATTGAAAACATATATAAACAGAGAGTAGATATATATTTATTTATTTTTTGAGAAAATATCTCGGTTTGAAAATCTAAACTCGAGATATAATTTTTATTATAAATATATTACAAATATTATAATTACGTATATTCTATATATATGTATAAAATAAAAAAATATAAGATATTATTAGAGATTAATTTGAACTTTAAGTAAGTGTGTATATTATATATATGTATGTATATATTATTAAAATAAAATAAATGAAAAAAATGTATATATAAGTAAAATAATAATTTTAGCGTAAAAATTTGTATATAGTCACTCTCCTATATGTATAAGATGTGTGATTCAAGATTTCGAGTCAGTACAGAAAGGGAGAAACGTGAGTGAGAAAATGGTCCACAAAAGCGGTCCATAGTGGAAGACATTAGGCGATCCAAAAGAAAAGCCCCAAAATTGTGTACTATCCCTATCTATCTAGAATCTTTTGTATCTTTATCAAACGAATATGTGGTGAGAAGAAAGCGAGGGGTCCACATGCCTCTGGTTAGAATTGCTCGGCCGATGAAATCACATGTAGATATCAAATTATAAGATGACACACATCTAAAGTAAAAGAAAAAGGAGAAATCTTTTATATCCATGTGTTAAGAAACTTAAATTATTAGACACGCCTACGTGAAAATAATTTGCCTATTGTACTGTTTGTAAGTAGATGAGTTCGTGTTGAACTTTGATTCAGGAATTCTGAATCAAGTGAGTTCAAGAAGATGAGTTTTTGGACCACTTAAACGAAATATATATTGTTCTTGGTAATATTTACAAATGAGTACTTGCTCTTCATCATCTTATATGAACCGTCTATTCTCATATTATTTAAACTTTGCCGTGTCTCAAATTCACTCCATTCGCGTCTCGCTTCTAAATCTCCATCTAGACAATGAACAGAAAGACAAACTTGACTGGTTTCCATCCCTATTGCAAAGTTATAGGAAGCAAGAAATGTGATAACAAGATTATGACAATATATTCTTATATGTTTTAAAAGAGATTAGAGATCATGAAATGACAGATTTTGGCAACTCAATCATTAATATTCATGATTAGTCACAGCCAAAATATCAATCCTACCTTAGAATATTCTTGCCAAACGGTGTCTGAAAACTGTGTAAAAGATTCTTTCAATGATGCATTATTATTTTATAAGGAAAAAAAATGTTTAAAGACAATACATTATACAGTATAAAATAATGTAATTGATTAATGATTATTATCAGACAGGACACGGTTGCCCATATTTGGGATTGCTTATTGCTTAACCATTTTGTTGCATTTGTCGCAGCCTAACATGAAATGGAAGAATTATGTCATTGTCCTTAAACAGCTTATAAACCGCGTCTGGAGAGGTCATTCTCCTCAATATTTTGACTTTAATATTTAGTTTAGTTGATGTTTTTTAATTTTGATTTCTCTATTAATATTTTTTATGGAACGCGAACTATTGAGTGAGCACTTGACTAACACGAAAGAAGCTGGTTAAACGAGCTAAAAGAACTCTCTTTACATCATTTTCTACATAATATAATAAAATTCACAATTCACATAAAGAAAACTAGAAAGAAACATTCCATCAATTATGCTTCCTAAAACACCCATCATATTGGTTTCTTTACTTTAAGAGTTAACATAAAAAAACTTTACTATACAATCATGGGGCAACTTATCTTGCCCCAACTTAACTATACTGATATGTCACACGATCATTTGTACAAAATTATAACAAATAATAGAGTGTCACATAATCATGAGACATGAAAATAAGTTGCCCCCATGAAATTAGATTAAGTACAAAAAATTTGGTGTCATTATAGCAACAGACATATGGTGTGCTATAATATAAATCGATTTGTGAGAGTGGTCAAATACTCATATTAGTGACTCGTATTATGTCGCATCGTTATCTGATACTATTACTGCACTACGCGTTTCGTGCTTGAATTTTTATTTTTATTTTTTCCTTTTTATGAAAGTTTGGTGCTTAGCCCTGCTACCACGTGATTGCATAATATAAAATTGGGGCTCTAAAGACAAATAGACATGCATTTGAAACAAAATATATATATTTACCTACAAGAAATGAATTATTGCAAAATAGGGTATTACAGTGAAAGAATTAATAAAAACATACTGGACAAATAAAAAAAAAGAAAAAAATTTATTAAAAACAAAAAAGAAAAAAAAACCTATATAATCTCACTCATCAACAACAATTTATTAATGACTGAATTATCACCACATTTATCTATTCCTGACAAATTGCAAGCAAATTTCAATTACAAATCTTAAAATTCCAATCTTACAAGTCTCTCCTTAGTAACAATGAAAGATTTTTTTTTTTTTTTTGGCATCCACGTTTGCATATATGTCATAGACAATTCCAAACATACGGTCAAACGTCAAGCGTTACTTTTAGTGACTAGATGTTAATCCCAAATATTTTATAGAGGAAATTAGGCGGTGCACTAGATAATAAATAATAATTTTTTTAAAATATTTTATTTTGTTTTATTTTTCTTTTTCTTGGTTTGCTTTGATTCTCCAAAGTCGCGCATTTGGAAATTGGAAATAAGGCTTGGATCTACACTTTAATCTCGGTTTGTGATCTTTTGGATTTACAATTCCGATTTTTGCGAGTTTCTTATCACAGTAATGAATGAGCAACCAACGATGATGAATCCACAACAACAACAAATGATGAACATAAAATCAGAATTAGATGATGAGTATGTTCTTCACTATGATTAAATTATGATGTACAATTGTGATTTGCAGATATGTGCGTTAGTTATGGAGATTTTTAGATTCACGATCAATGACAAATTTTAATTTGATTTTTTTATTTTTTAATTAATTGGCTGCTATTTTAAGTAAGACAGTATTTTTACAATAACGAAACGTTTGACAGTATGTTTGGAATTTTCTTTAGAAACCTGGCAATGGTGAAACTTCCCCTATTTGATTGCCCAATTGGGCCATCCTAGCTTTCAGCCCATCGGACGCTTCATGGACTATTGGCATTGCTCGGGGGAATGACGAATGGCTCGGAAGTTAAGGCCCAATAGGAATCTCTTAATGGGGAAACCGCTATGACATAAATGGGCCAAATGCAATAGCCCAGTAATTTCTTAATGGGCTAATGGCCAATGCCCCATTGAATGCTTAATAGGTTAATGGGCTCTATCGCTGGCCTAAACATGAATAGACCAGTACCACAAAAGGGTCGAAAGTTAAGGCCCAATAATGTCTTAATCGAAATTTTACTCAGTCATTAAGATTAATAAGCCGTCGGCCCGTTATTAAGCGCTAAATTTATAGTTATCGAGAACTTTTAGCCTTTTTTTTTTTTTTCCGAAGGGAAGATTATATATTAACTCAATTAACCATCGCCACATCATTACAACGAGGAAACCATGATGGTAAGCAATCCACTCACATTAAACTAGATGTGGCACCAACAGCTCTGGCTGCAAGATGATGGGCCACCATATTCCTCTCTTGGGGAATATAATGGCCATAGCCACAGTTGCCGCTAATAAGAAGATCACGAATCTCACGTATTAAAAGGAAAATTGGGGAGGTGTCTTCTACATGCAAAAGGTGGTGGACAACTCTTAAGCCGTCACACTCAACAGGTTTCAACTTGAAAGAGTTGGGAGGCTGCAAATTGGATACCATCCCGCATATTCCGATTCCACCTGGCCAAACGAAAATGAAGTGAAAGCACCATACACCACCCCCTGCTCGTCTCGGACAACCCCACTGCGCGAACCCCAATTTGCCATCACGGAAACAGATCAGTTTGCAAGATCAGCCCCTCATCTGAACCCCTTGGGACAACCACTGCCATCCTTTGTTGCACCGTTCCCCCTCTGGAGTCGTTGATAATCCAGCAGGAGAAGTTCCATGGACGAGCAAGTCACCTTCACATCAAAAAGCTTCCCGCCATGCTTGACTCGGTTTCAGTCGCGCCAAATGGACCACAGCCCCATGTAGCTCACTTTGTGCCCATTGCTCTTGGATAGCCAGTAGCCAACTCCCCACTGTTTTCCAATTCCTTCCACAAGAACCGAACCCAGTTGCACTCGACAAAAACATGAGCCTCCGTCTCTTGCCCATGGCATCGCGGGCAAAATAAAGCAGTTGAAATCCGCGGACGCCGAAGGCTCTCACCCGTTGGTATAGCATGTTTCGAAACCCGCCAAATGAAATGTCTCACCCACACTGTTTTCCACCACTCCACCCTTCCAGATGAGCCTATCTCCGTTGCCTCCTCCGTATCTTGGAGCATAAGATGGCAACCGCTCGTCACACTATACGCACTCGACAGCGAAAATCCTCCGAGTCTCTACTGCCAAGTGGGACTGATAAGATCCTATGCACATCAACCGGCCAAAACTTCTCCAAAAGAAGATTTATATTCCAGTCTCCACTTACTGATAGCAAGTCGCTGACATGTTGTAGCCCCTCAACCCGTGGAGTAAGAACCCAAAAACCATTATTGAAAGGCACCCAAGGATCCCTCCACACATAGGTATGAGCAGACCGCCCTCCCTGTCGTATAGAGTAAAGGTGTCTCCAGGCAGTATTTCTCCTTCAAGAGTCGATAAACTAGTGTCCACTGGTCCCATAGAAGCCGCCAAATTTGTTTTCTTAAGAGGCATTGATTGAAAACCCGGAGTCCCGGAACCCCATTCATCTTCTCAACTTTGACGTGCGCATGATACCCCAATTTATCCAGCCCATTTTGAGTTTCGTCTCTTTGCTGCCCCACCGGAATTTCACAAAGATGGATTTCAATTCATCACATAATTCAGCCGGGAACTTGAACAAACTCATAGTATATGTAGGCAATGCTTGTAGTATCGCCTTAAGCATTGTTTCACGACCCGCCCGCGAGAAAAAGCCTCTATTCCAGCTACGAATCCTTTTCCAAACACTCTCCTTAATCTCGCCAAAGGCTGCCTTCTTACTCCTTCCCACCATCGCCGGGAACCCCAAGTATTTGTCATGATTCCACCCAATATCAATCCCCAACTTGCCCCCAACAGCTAGTCTCATCTCTGTATCAGCATTGGGAGAGAAACTAAAGGTGATTTTCTACAAATTAACCTTCTGACCTGTACTTCGCTCATAGACCCCCAAAAGGTTGAGAATGTTGTCCACTTCCTGCTAGTCGCCCGGGCAAATAAAATAGAATCGTCGGCAAATAGAAGGTGGCTGATCCGTGGCCCATTCCTAGAGCATTTGAGTCCACATATTCACCCTTGCTACTCCGCGTGAGAGATAAGCCTCGAGAGAGCCCCCGCACACAAGATGAAAATATAGGGTGAAAGAGGGCACCCTTGACGAAGGCCCCGAGAAGGAATAACCTCCCCATGACATGCTCCATTGATAAAAAAGGTGAAGGTTGGAGTGGTTATACAATCCGTAACTCCCTCCACCAGCCGCCTTGGAAACCCCATCTACCTCATAAGACAGCAGACAAAGCACCACTCTACCCCGTCTTAAGCTTTATTCATATCAAGCTTGGGTGCCAAGAAGCCCTTCCGCCCATTGTTCTTCTTATTAAGGGAATGGAGAAGCTCGAAGGCCATAATTGCATTGTCCGTGATTTTCCTCACTGATTGTCGGAAGCAAGTGATGGCAGCACCTTCTTGATCCTGTTTGCTATACATTTCGAAAATAATTTGTAAAGCACAGTGCATAAGGATATTGGCCTATAATCTGTAATAGAATTGGGAGAATCTTTAGTGGGGATTAGTACAATAGCAGTATGATTAATGGTCTTAACACTACAACCATTATTCAAAACACTAAGATATGCAGAGGACATGATAAGATCACGGAAGCGCGTATTTTAATCCAAGCAAGCGAACGATGTCGAAACCCGGAAAAGTCAATATTCGGGCAATAAATTTGGATATGAGAACTTGTACCCGTTGAAATTTATCACGAACACAAGTTAAAACCTCGCCATAAAGGGTTAAAGCCCTAACTCCTTTGATAAGAGATGTGTAATTCGAATCTACGAAACACGATTTACCAATAAGAGAATTACATCTTTTTAACAAAGACAATGTCTTTAATTCATCATAAAAACTCTCCTCCTTAATTGTATTACAATGAACTCTTTATATAAGGTAAAAATAAAACCTAATTCTTCAAGGAAAAGAAACCTAAACTTAATTCTTGAAGGAAAAGAAACATAATTCTTGAAGGAAAAGAAACCTAATTACTAAAGGAAATATATAAAAATCCTAATTACCAAAGGTAAGAATAAAAATAAATAAATTAGAAAATTCGCCAAAATTCAGTTAGAATAATTAAAGTGCCGATTTAACCCTCGAAACGATGAAATTTGGCCACGAGACTACTGGGCTCAAGGGCTTTCGCCCATGAGTTTTGTTCAGTGGCTAGTTTCTGCTTGGATAAAACACATATTATTTGTCCAAATCTGATACTGTTGGCTCTGAATTGACGGATTTATCTTAACCTGTTAATTGCTGTTTGGTTTCCTTCATTGGATCGCATCATACCCTCTCTCTTCAAGACGACTCGTCCTCAAATCGCTACAGGGTTCAAAGAATCGGCGAAGTCTACCTGGATCAAATGGAAATAGATTGTCACCATTGAAAAGAACAATCATGTGGTATTTCTTGTATCTGAAATCACATTGGAAGGGAGGTGCAAAGTTTTTGAACAGTGAATGTTGAGATAATGCCCCACACTTACTAACATCAACCTGCAAAAGAGACTTAAGCACACTATGATGGGGTTTGTCAATTTCATGAGATACAAAGTAAGGGTCATTGTACTCATGTGAAATTATCTCAATTACACCCTTTTTAACTTCAACCACATCATCGACAATGATCAAGTGCCGTTTCTCAACTTCATCAAATTTTTCAAAGGCTTGTTGATTCACCTCCACCTTTTTAATCTCAGTAATGTTACCAACTTCATTAACCTTTGTTTCAATCACCTCTTCAATTATTGTCTCCCTTTCATCTTCTTTTTCTATCACTTCTACAACTTCCTCTTTAATAGTCTTCCGATCTAAAACTTTTTCCCTTTCAATAATCTTTACATCAACTTTAATCATCTCATTTTCTTCTCTTTCTTTTCTCTCTTTTTCTTTTAATTCTCACTCTAATTTTCCTAACTCCTCACCGATCATCCTGAATGATTATTTAAGCTCTTCAAACGGATCGCTTTCTATCCTCACTTTCTTCTGATCTACAAGTGCTTGCTCCGGTGTCAAAGAAGTAAGAATGATTTTTTTCCCTTTTGAACAAACTTGTACCTATTTTTAGTCTTATCATAGACCCCATTGATACAATATTGCCATGGCTCCCCCAATAAAATATCATAAGAGTTCACAGGAACTACATCACATAATGTTATATCCTTATACGTCCCTATGGCAAAGTTTACAAAAACTTGCTTAGTCACCTTTACTTTGCCACATCCATCCAACCACAAGTAATACGGTTTAGGATGTTTGAATAGAGGTAAATTTACTCGTTTAACAAAAGTAGTGCTAGCCAAATTAGTAGGATACTCTTCATCAATCACCACACTACAAGGCCTATTATTCACCAAGCACCTCGTTTGAAATTTAAATTCACAAATTTCCTCCATTCATCAATAAATGACAACTTTTCTCCTAAACATCCACATAATCTTATTCAATGAGAAAACCAACAAAAATTCCAACTCAACCAAAAAACCAACCCAACCCAATGCTAAAGATAACAAAAGGAAAGATTAAAGATTTTGGTTACCCGAAATTGGAGCCTGATGCTCTGATACCAGATTATAAGATCACGGAAGCTCGTATTTTAATCCAAGTAAGCGAATGATGTCAAAAACCGGAAAAGCCAATATTCGGGCAATAAATTTGGACCTTAGAACTTGTATATGTTGAAATTTATCACAAACACAAGTTAAAACCTCGCCACAAAGGATTAAAGCCCTAACTTCTTTGATAAGAGACGTGTAATTCGAATCCACGAAACACGATTTACCAATAAGAGAATTACATCTCTTTTACAAAGACAATATCTTTAATTCATCATAAAAACGCTCCTCTTTAATTGTATTACAATGGACCCTTTTTATAAGGTAAAAATAAAACCTAATTCTTGAAGGAAAAGAAACCTAAACCTAATTCTTGAAGGAAAAGAAACATAATTCTTAAAGGAAAAGAAACCTAATTACGAAAGGAAATATATAAAAATCCTAATTACCAAAAGTAAGAATAAAAATAAATAAATTAGAAAATTTGCCAAAATTCCGCCAGAATAATTAAAGTGCCGATTTAACCCTCGAAACGATGGAATTTGGCCATGAGACTACTGGGCTCAAGGGCTTTAACCCATGAGTTTTGTTCAGTGGCTAGTTTCTGCTTGGATAAAACACATATTATTTGTCCAAATCTGACACTGTTGGCTCTGAATTGACGGATTTATCTTCACCTGTTAATTGCTGTTTGGTTGCCTTCATTGGATCGCATCAATACATGACCCTTAAGAGAGCTCCAATGAAATTGATAGAACCTGGCATGGAAACCATGAACTCCAGAGGCCTCGTTTGGTGCCATACCAAACAAAGCCTCAGTGATATCAGCCTCGGAAAAGGGAGATTCCAACATACTAACATCAGCAACTTTGAGGGTTTTGGTTACCCCATCTAATCCAGCCATGATCTCTTCCACTTTCAGTTGAGAGCTATTGAAAAGGTTTGTATAAAACCTATAATTTGCTCAATGAAAAGGTTTTTGTCCCGTCCTCCCAAAGTAACTTCATTATGGCATTCTTCTTCTTACGGTTGGTAGTTCTTATGTAGAAGAACTTGGTGTTACGATCTCCGTCTTTAAGCCACGCTACCCGTGATCGGGCCGCCCAATAGGACTCCTCCCGTCTCTGTAAAGCATTAATCTCACATTCGATTTCTTCCAACCTCCTCCGCTAATTCACCCCTGCTAAGGAGACTGTCCATTCTCTTCAACAAATCAGCCAACCTTCTCCGCCAGCCCCTAAAACCGTGTTTACTCTATTGTTTCAATTCCGTGGCACATTTGCTTAGGAATTTAGCAAAATTCTACAGCTGGACTGGCCCTCTGTCCAAAATTCTCGCTCTCCAAAGAGGATACATCACCTTCAAATATTCGCCTTCTTGCAACCAAAATGGTTCAAATTGGAACAGCCGTCCAGACCCTTTATCAGCCCCCTCATTTGGTGCTCCTTCCAATTGTGCCAGCAAAGGTCTATGGTCCGAGCTACCATAGAGTAAGTTCTCCACAGTCGCCTATGGAAATAAATCATTCCACTTCAAGTTGCGCAAACCCCGATCCAACTGTGCATAGAGCCTCCTCGAATCATGATAGGGCCTTTGTGCCACATCATGATAGGGCCTTTATATCCCCATATCTAGCAGCTCACAATCTTCTACGACCGGCTTAAAATTTTCGATAGACTCGGTAGGCCTTAGCTCACTCCTAATCCGTTCATATGAATACATTGTTTCATTAAAATCACCTACCCCTAGCCATGGAAAGTCTTTCTGATCCTTGAGCCTACGAAGGAGTTCCCATGAGTGAACACGGTGAGCCACTTCCGAAGCCCCATAGAACCCTGTGAACCTCCATTCTCAAGCCCCAGCCATTTGGACCAACACATCAATATGCCCGCTAGAGTATGACCTGATTTGAACCTTCGTCTCTCCCTGCCAGAGTAACATCAGCCCTCCACTCCTTCCCCGGTAATCCACCGTAAAACAAGCATGAAAGTCAAGTGAGCAACAAATAAAATCTTCCTTAGCACTGATTAGCCTCATCTCAGACAGAAAGACAAGACTAGAGGAATAGAGCCTAACTAACCTCAGCAAAGAAGACAATGTGCGGGAGTTTCCCAGCCCCTGCACATTCCACTATAAGCAAAACATTGCGTATGACAGCCCTGACTCACAGGGCTCGCCTTTTTGTCTTAAGTCTCTTGCATCAATTTATCAGGAGTTCCTTGCTGTAAGATCCTAGTGAGATGTTACCCTATCTTTCCCTTTTTCTGCCCCTTATTGCTCCCCATCAAAGAGCTGAGCAACTTCTGCTTTCCCTTAGGACTAGCCCGTTGTTGATGATGCTGACTGCTAAGCTTTGAGCACCAGAGGCCTTCGAATGCGATAGACGAACCCACTTCTGAATTCCCTGCCCTCGCTTAGGAGCTCCCTCCACTTGCTTACCCTTATCAGTCAAGCCCTTCATCTGCGCCTCTCTAACAACCACATCTCTAAACCCCTGCATTTGATCATTCTACTCAACAGCCTCCGAGATAGCTCCAGACACCCCACGGCTAGCTAGAACAGTCGCCACCACTCCTGGCTCCTGCACTATACTTCTCTCACCGCCCCCACCCACAGTCTTCGTCCCTCTATTGCCCCCTCTCTCTTTCAGTTGTTGATTCTTCACCCACAGTCTACTTTTCCCTACCATGTTACTCTTCCCCACATGTTCCTTACTCTCCTCACCACGTTGCTGCCCCTCACCCCAGCCCGCTTCTAACAGAAACCCTCAACACCGAAGGAGTTTGCTGAGACCAATTCCCAGCTGAACTCCATCCACCCCTCTTGCTTCCCACACTCTCCACCACCTTTAGTTCATCCCCATATTTGAAGACATCCTTGCCACCTTCCAAGTGTAGATCAACGGAGCACTCAATGAACCGGTGTCCCACGAGCTCACAACGAAAACAAAGATCTCCCAAACGTTCATATTGCAAAGGAAAAGTATATTCTTTTTGTAGGGAGCTAATAAATACCGAGATTCCTCACCGGAGAGGGCGATGGATATCTAGCAAAACTTGTAAATAAGGCATCATCCCTGAGCAATCCACCCCCGCAAACTTCCCAAGCAGCCGCCCTACGAATCTCATGGCTGTTTCTGTCATGCAAATCAAAGACATGTTGACAACATGAGCCCACATTGCAACCCTATGAAACTCGATCTCTGACAGATCACCCACGCCATCAAAAGTGTGGAGGGAAATCAACTGATTGTTGAAGTTCCATGGGTCGCTTGCCAAAAGCCTCTGCCGGTCCACTAGGGAACCAATAAAGAAAACATACATATTGGGATCACCCTTCTACTCAACATGGAACGGCCTCATAGGTTGCCAAACATTCCTCATCACCCGTTCTAACACATTTTTGTTTATGGGTTTTAACCCAAAAATCCGTTCCACCAAGCACAACTGCATTGTAGACACCCCCTCTAAGTATACATCCTCCTCTAAGACCACCATTAGAGTGTCATCCTCATCAAGTTTTAGCTGTTCATATAGTCGCCGAATCTCTTCTGGCTCCATATCGTACAAGCAAAAAAGAAATCAATAGCAAGAATCCAAGCAACCGGCTAGAACCCTAGGTCAGTCGACAAAACCACCGTCATGGTAGAGACCCTAATACTCGCCTATCTCACGAGAGAGGCATGCATAGACAGATTATAATCAATAGATCTTTTAGCCTTTTAAGTAGCCTTGAAACCTTAATTACAATTTTAGCAATTGGCATAGTGGCTCTTTTCACTTCGATATTGTTACTTTCTTTTCTCATATATTCTAATCAATTTATCTATTTTTACTTCAGGTTTGTTTTTCCCTTCAGTCGTGATCTTTGCAATAATTATGCTAATGCTAAACTTTATCACTTTTTTCATTCTACATCATTGTCCAGGGCCTGTGAGTGTTTTGGTGCTTCAAAAACTTGAAAGAACACTAAAAACATGAGCTAATTGCCCAATTCTTTTTTGACAATACATTCAAATACTTGAAAAATTATGTGAACTTATATTTAGTTTTGATCTTCCAACTTAACCTATACAAACGCGGTGTGTATTTTATAAATCTTACAAAAATTCTAGAGAGCGATCATATGAAAATGTGAACTAAATAATGAAAAGATAAAATAACCATCTTAATCCTTATCTCATCACAATATATTTTTTTTTGAGAATAAAAACGATTTTCATTTCACAAAATACACAAAAGTATACATGTCTTCCACTTACTGCAGAACATATAAGAAAGTACAAAATAAACGACCATGTAGGTGACTCAATTACCCTCAAGGGGGGTAAAGTCACAATAACCACAGTCAAAGTTGGAAAACAATTTCAAAGAGATCTGAACATAGTTTGAGCCAACAAAGGACCATACTGTCAGGTTTTTCGACACAGGATAAGCCCGGCCAGATTGGTGCCAAATAATTCCATGACTCGTCCCGCATCATCATGCTCAATCATCCGGTTGGCATCAACGAGGGTCATGGAGAGGAAACTGTAAGTGTTCGGTTGGCCAAAGTGTACTACTCCTGCGTGGCCAAAGTGGTGGGAAACAGGTACATGAACACAAAGCCGTAGAATACAGCCTTCAATTTTACCAAATACTAAAGAACCAGAGGAAAGGTCCCAAAACGTAAGCCATTCCACAGAGTTGAAGCCAAGAAAACAAGGAAGGTTTGGGACCCAAAAGGAAAGGTGAAGGTCAACCATGTCCAAGACGCCCAGAGCTGGAGGGCCGACGAAAGCCGATTCGTCCAGATGAAAGCACCCAGAACCTCCAGCAGGGACAGGGGTGATGTACGAGAACAACAAAGCAAAATCCAAACAAAACCACTAAAATCCTAAAGGAATCAAACAACATCCAAACAAAATCCAACCAAAACAAAACCAGCAAAATCTAAACAAAACGAAACCACCAAAAGCCTAAAGGAATCAATGCAGTAGGAAGAGTCAGCCCCCAATTGGAACAACTATGAGGAAAGTCGGTCTCTCAAGCCATCGGGAGAGAAAGTCTTATTTTATCACAATATATATATATGTTAATAATGTAGTAGCATAGAATTATTAATTAATTCTAAGATACATGCAAATAAATTGCTAACACATAATACAATATGTTCAAGTAATATGAAAACATTTTTTTAATTATTTAATGAGTTGGCATAAATAAGGAATTTAATAAATCTATAAGGGTGAAAAGGGAAATCAAAATTTTTTCCCTCATCATATCATCATATCATATAATGTATAATACAAGAGTTTTTAATAGAATTTGGATTTTCAATTGCAATTTTTCCCGCCCATAATTTTGCTGACATCATCATGATATTGCACAATAATTTGGGCCGGGTTATCATGATGTTGCATAATGATTTGAGCTAGATTGCTACCTCTATAGATAGTGCCCCAATTGGTCCCAATTTATTTTATTTATTTAATTTATGAAAGAATAGTAATTCCTATTTATTTAAAACTCAGCCACTATTGATTTCCACGATCAGGTTTCTTAGTAAAAGTCTTTCGAATATAGAACAATTTGAAATTAGTGTAGTTTTGTTAATATACAAGTTTTGTCAACGCAAAATTAACTCACTAAACTAGGTAGTGCAAAAAAGGAAACACCTACATTAAAACGAAATAAAAAAATGGAAAACTTATAAGCCTCATTTTCGAGTTTCGAAATTTAAATTTTTCTTATTTGAATATTCATCAAGAGTTTTTAATAATTTATATTAGTTTATTAGTTTTTTATATTCCTTTTCTATTTTTAGCATTTATGAGTTTTTACAATTTTTTATTATCCGCTAACGATGTAAATTTGACGGTGAGTAATTATTTAATTTCTTATGAATTAGTATTTTTTAGAATTATTCTTCTTGCTACTGAATTATTTGAAAATAAATGAATTATAAACTAATTGTCTGGTATTATCTCTATTTATTTATTATTTATGTTTGTTTGATTTTCAAAATTTTCATTCTCAGAATCCTTGATAATATGAAAACCAAAATTTATTTCAGAATAACTTAGAAATTTATTCCAAAATAACTTATATTATAAATGAAAATTTAGTTTGGAATAACTTGGAGCAAATCAACTGATTTATTCTCTTTTTTTGTACAAAAAAAATCTATTTACTTGTATCACACCAATAGTTAAAGACACGTAATGTGCAAAAATTTTGTGAATAGGGAGACATGAAATCCACAAGAATAAAAGGAACTGGCCAGAAAAGTTACTCCCTCTATTCCGATTATTTGATCTTATTTTCCTTTATAGGATGTCCTACATATATGGTCCTCATTTATATTAAAAAATTTAACTTGCATTTCTTTACAAATATATCCCTATTTAATATTTTAATTATAACTATCAATTTTAAATTTGACTTATAAAAATGGTACGTTGAGAGGGTACTTTCTCATTAGTATGAAAATTTTTATCTGAATGGAGATCTTGAGTGAATACGAGTATGTACATGCCTGATACTTATTATTTGATTGTTAACTAATAATATTAAATAAGTTAGAAGATTTAAAAGTGAAACATAGTAAATCATTGATTGAGTACGTAAGCGGGTAACTATTAATATAGTATTAATGAAACATTAGTGTAATGCGTTAAATACTAAATCAAAACTGTATATTTATTGTTTTTGTTGTCTCATATTTCATTATTCATTATTATTGATTTTTTTAAAAAATTAGTTTTTCCGTACAACGCATGAGTAAGAGGCTAATCTCATAGTTACAATAGTTTATTGTGATATGATTATTTGTAAGGATGGCAATGGGGCGGGTTTAGCATAGGTTAGCCATACCCTAGACCCGCCTTACGAGTCCCACCATAACCTATGAAAAGACTCATGAATTTTTTCCTCTTTCAATTAATGTTATATGCAACGCATTATTAGCTGATAAACGTAGAATAAAACCAAACCTTTATTTGGAATTTTAAAGTTCCCAACATTAACTAATATGGAAAATATTCAAACACTTCCTGGAAGTTTTGTTAAAAAACTTCGCATCTCATGTGGCGTACATAGAGGTAAGCTACATGTATTTCAAACCTATACTATGTGTATTTTAAATCCACATGGCATGCATCCATGTATGTCATATAGGAGGGAAGTTTTTTAACAAAATTTCTAAGAAGTGCTTGAAAGGTACTCTAACTAATATAATAACATTATTCTTTCAATTTAATAGAAAAATCATTTCAAAAAAATAATATAATAAAAAAATAGAAATAAATTGCCACGGATTTAATGGTGAATGGGTCAAATTGCTATATCTAATAATTTTTACACATTTTTAGAATTAAATTTATTAAAAAAAGGAAAAAGCTTGGTGCGTCACCGGTATATGGAGTCGGTCCAACCTGACCCGCACCTGTCGTGGACCCACAACGGGGAGACAATGTTGCCCCATATCCGTCTTTTTACCCCAATTAGGCGTGCCAAATCAATCCTAGTAGGGGCAGATTTTCACGGTTTTATGGGTCGATTGGTCAAATTACCGTCCCTAATTATATAACTGCTAATTATTACAACTTCGTATAAGTTGGACATGTGAACTTTCGCGACGTATTTGGAGGAAACCAGAATTATGAACTTAGGCATTTTACCATTTGCATCTCAATTCGTAATTTTATACAATGCAATTGGTACATTGTACTTTATTTATGACATAATATCCACACTCACACGTCAATTTTGGTATGAATGTACACAGTAACTCTAGTTGCACACGTGAAAAAATCCAGTTCACTAGTTTATATATGAGTTTCAATTGTCGTTCGAAAAGTGTTACACTGACTGATTTAAGTTCTCACCTTCCAAAAAGGTAATCCCAAGTTCAAATCACATCTACATCTCCAGATTTCCTCTCCCCTTTTTCGCCTTTATCAAAAAAATATAATGTTCCTTTTATGGATTATAGAAGGTCCGACCCCGTATGTTTGTATTTATTTTATTTTATTTTCAATTCTTAATTAATTTATTTTTAGTTTTTTGTTGTGGGAGTTTTTACAGGATTTGTTTTCTTTGTTTACGGAGCTTTTTACACGGGAAACACTAAAATCAACTTTTTTTCTTCTCAAAAAATTTTCTTACTTTTGAAAATGTGTTTTCGAAAAATATAAAGTTAAAGCAAGTTTATAACGTTCTGAAAAGTTATTTGGGGAAAAAAAGAGGCAGAAGAAGAAATTTAAAAACGACAAAGAGATCAGGCCTACAAGATAATTATATTTTAAAGTAATCCCACTAGATGCATACATGGCGTGAGATCATGAAATTTTCTAAAAAGATAGATAAGACTCCTTATAAGGGACTGCTTTTGTTAGATTCGTGCCAAATAAGCGGTAAGGCTCCCTAAAAGGAATCTTATCTAGTTTTGTAGAAAGACTCGTGAGATCATTGGATAATCCATATATATATTGTTTTACAGTGAGACCCAAACGTAAATTGTCCAATAATCTCCCGTCACTTGTGCGTCTAGCGGGATTAGGAGACGGAAGATTATTTTTAGTTCTCTCTTGTTGCTTACAAAGATTCATTATCGAGCTTACAACATAAAACACATGGACCAAGAAGATATTGTTTAATTATTTCTTCTTTTCTACCTTTCCTTTCATTAAAAAAAAATAAAAAATGAAAATTGGAATTTTTAAGTTGATACAAGTGTTGTAGAATTGGAAGGTTCCATAAGAGATTAGTTAGACCAGTTTTTCGTTTTCTTGTAGACATGGGATTAAGTGTAGGGATAGTGGATTTATATATCTCAACTAAACATTCAAACAAACAGTCAAATAAAATTATATCCCTAATTTATGATTATCCATAATACCATATATACATGTTCTAGAACCTAAACGAAATGAAATAGTTCATTAATAGAACATGAATATGAAGAGAACCCATGTATCACACCTGCACTAATTTACTCAAAACCCTAGAGACAAATATTATATGGATGATTAATGAAATCTACTGGAACTTAAAATCCCTATTCATCATCAGTACTACTTTACATAATCAGAAATCTGGAGCAGTGATT
>CAVNYN010240836.1:0-16629 GCA_963692815.1 Nyctanthes arbor-tristis | reverse complement strand
CCTACACGACGCTCTTCCGATCTCTGACGAAGAAGAGGAAGTGGTTGAGATCATATCTCAATCAGAAGTTCCTGCCTCTACTGAGGTACTGGCTACTGTCAAAGAAGAAGTTGAGATCCCTACTGCTGATAGGGAGCTTGCTGACGACGCTGCTTCAACCGCAGGGGCTAAGATCATTGCTCTGGCTAGGAGAAACGTGCTCTCACACTCTGATGGTCAGGCCTAAAAGTTTTTTGTACCCCAGCTTCTTTGGCCTTTTGTAATCTTTGATGAATGAAATGAAAATTTCTTTAAGTGTTGACTCATTTATACTTTATCACAACAATGTAATGTTGGTCGTTCCTATTTAGCAGAGAGCCTGTCTTCGCTTATGCCCATTTGTTAACAAATTTGTATGTATTTTATATTAGCTGTTAAGACGCTTTCCTAAGAAGCTTGTCCGAGCTTTGAGCATGAAACCTTTTGTTTGGGCACTGACTAAAAGCTTGTTTTAGTCGTAGTCAAGTGTTAGGTCGCTAGTTAGAAGCTTGTTCTAACTTTGAGCGTGAAGCCTTTTACTTAGGCGCTAACTAAAAGCTTGTTTTAGACGTTGAGCGTGAAAATTCTTACTTGAGTACTGACTAAAAGCTTATTTTAGTCGTAGTCAAGTGTTAGATTGCTAGTTAGAAGCTTGTTCTAACTTTGAGTGCGAAGCCTTATACTTGAGCGTTGACGGAAAGCTTGTTTTAGTCATTGAGCGCAAAACCTCTTACTTGATTGTTGCAGATTTGCCGTATGTTTGAAAAAAAAAGGGTATTATATCAGAAGAATGAATATCTTTTGAATTAGCTGATAGGCTGAAAATTATGGCTAGCTGAAATGGGCATGCTAATTTTTTGAGCCATGAACTGACAGTTCAAGATATAAAAAGTAGGAGGCTACACCAAATTTAGTGTTGGTACTCAGTTTCCATCTTTCCCATTTTCTTTTTAGGTGTTCAGCTTTCTATGGGTGCGCCAAATCTGCCTCATGTGCGTTTCTCACTTTGCGCTATGTTTTTGACCTCCACTACTGGGGGGGACATTCCCCCTTTTAAGGGCTGGACAAAGGCATTTGTTCGGCCTTCCCTGTGGTTGGTCTTCACTTTTACTACTGACGTTTGCGTATGGGTGAGGTCACTTCCTCAACCTCTTCTGCGGCTGGGGATAGACTTATTCTTGTTGTCATATTGATGAGGCAATACACTAGAGTTTCCCTGAACTAATACTTGGACGTGGAATCTCTAAGCAGTCGATAATTTAACCCTTTGACTTCAGGGTTATGTGTGCGAACTTTAGCCAAGGCAGTCGTTTCTTCAGTATAATCAAGGTTACATTCCCTTGATGCCCGCTGGTCACTTCACACAATAGCTGTCCCATAACAAGTCGGGAATTTCGTGACTTGATGAAGCTACCCCTTCAGTGATGAATACAATGATGAACATCCCTAGGGGTTAGTCAAAAAAATGTGATGGCAATGCCAACTTCCTCGCTACTTTTGACCTAGTTCATTTTGTTACTGCACTGACAGCCTGCATGTCAATCCTGGAGACCTAAATAGCCGACCGGGTCAGACAGTTCAATGCTAACTGCTCTAAAGAGAAAGAAAACTCTAACAAAGCGGCTAAGGATCTAGAGGAGGCTGAAAGAGCTCTGCATGACAAGGAGCAGGATCTTGCCGTCTCCAAGGATGAAGCAGGCCATCTCAGGGCCGAGTTGGAGAGTATAAAGAAAAAGAGCGAGGACGTAGAGAATCCGCTGGCCACAAAGATGTCGAAGGTTGACCAGGTTGAGTAGGAGCTTGAGCAACGAGGTAAGCATCTGACCTTGTGGGCTATGAGGAGGCTGGGGCCAAGTACAAGGCTTCTGAGGAGATCAAGAGCTACTCCAATAGGATTTTCATCGAGGTTACTAAGGATGTCATCTCCGAGGTGGAGAAAAAGCGAGCTGCGTATGACTTGGGATTTCTCAGGTACCAGTCGCTCAGATGAAAAAGGACTATAGCCTGGAAAGCTTTGATGAAGAGGAGGATAAGACCTCTCTAAATGAGACCATCATTATGGCTGATGACATTCTGAAGGTCGCTCGAGTCCCTACTGATCCCGTTAGTTTAGCTCTGGAAGGCTCAGTCCAGAGGGTTCAGTGCCTCAAGGCTCAGCTCTTGAAGTTTAGGCTTCGAAGCCTTTATATTTTGCTATTTTTGCTCTATTTTTGCATAAGTCTTTTAATAAAAAGCTTTTGTTTTCTTTAAGTGTCATCTCATGACTTTATTATTTTTGTCAATTTAGTTTGCACAATAAGCTTACTAGTTAATAGCTTTAGCCTTGACGTAGCTCGTGTAATATTGTATTTAAACTAAAGTAACAGTTTGCAAATTCGCATAATTTAAACAAGCTCGTTTAGCCATTATTCATGTCGCGAGGTGTGAGCCCGTTGGTTTCCACACTCAGGTTTTATTAATAGGATAAAGGGAGAGGCAGTGAGTTCACTCAAATTCAATGACTTTTGTAAGACTTTGAAAATGGCGGCCTTATCCTTAAGCATGCTTGCGCTTATGGGTTTTAGGCTGCTTCTTAGAGTCTTAGCTAAGTTTGGCCAAAGCAAATTTGGAATCGTTTTGAATTCAGCTTGTTAAGTCACAAGTTATAGCAAAACCCTTTAAGTTGTTAGGACACTAACCACTAGCTCGTGTGATTGTTAGGTCGCTTAATGAAGGCCACTATGTGAACAAAATGTTTATATTTCATCTGATAAGTACATGTATTAGGTCATTGCAACAATGATTTTGAAAGTTCGAGATCGCATGGACTCAAAGCTTCGCTTATCAGTTGCTTATATTACGACCTATTACATAGGCAAGAAATAAAAAAATGATAATCTTCTATTGATAATACTTTTTCAAATGTTCAGCATTTCAACGTTGTAAGAGTTTGGTTCCTTCTATATTTTAGAGCTCTAAGGGTTCCTAACGCCACTTCCCTGGATGATAGGAAGATCTTTCAGAGGACTAGGTCCCCAATCTCAAACCTATGCATTTTGACCTTGGAGTTATAGAATTTTGCACACCTTTGTTTGTTGGCCGTGTTTCTGACTTAGGCCATAAATCTTCTTTCCTTAAGGAGATTGAGTTCGCTATTGCGTAACTCATTATTCCTTTCCTCGTTGAAGTATAGAACTCTGGAAGTTGGGACTTCGAGCTCAACGGGAATCATTGCCTCATTCCCGTAGGTTAGTGAGAAGGTCGCAGTCTTGCATGTCGTTCGATAAGACCATAGGACAGTAGGTAGTCCCTCAGCTCACGTACCTTTTAGAACTTCCAGTCTGGTCTTTAGAGTATGCTTAATGATTTTGTTGATTGCTTCGACTTGGCCATTTGCTTGTGGGTAATGAGAAGTGGAATAGAAGTTTTTTATACCTAAGTCCTCACATAATCATCTGAATCTAGAGTAGTCAAGCTGTTTACCATTGTCTGTGACTATAGCATAAGTGATACGATCCAATATGTGAAGCCCAAACTAAAGACCATTCAAGTTAAGAGTTGGGTTAAAGAGCAACAATGGAGGCCTAAAAACATCCATGGAGAGAAGAATGAGGAGGTTAATGGCATGGCCTTTGCAAAGAAATCATTCAGAGCTGCAAAACGGTATCATCAACACTTCAGGGAAAATCGATGTGATGGGAACATTTTGCAAGGGGCTGTAATATATCATCCGAAAGCTTTTCGAGTCAGAAGTGCAACGCATTTTATGGATCTCAATTCTGAGCTTTCTACCAAAAGTTATTGGCATTGGAATAGAAGTTGCCAGAACTATACAACCATGCGGCCGCATAGAATGACTATGCGGGTGCACAGAACGGTAGATCCACGGTAGAACGTGGAAGGCAGGCGGCCTAGTGCTTAATGCACCCGCCCTGTACCTGTACATGACGATTTTGCCTTGGCTTCGTGTTTTTTTTTATAATTCTTTTTTCTTTTTCAGTGTTTTCTTGTTTTCTAAGCCAATCTAGGGCTCCTACATACTATATAAACATTTTATTTCATTGTAAACACAGATTATTCAAGTTTTAAGACAATTATAGGGTTTATTGCACTTTGTGCATCATTTTTAAGAGAAAATGATTTCTCTTTCAATAAAATCGTGTTCTTTTCATGGTGATTCGAGATTACACGTCTCTAGCGGGATTATCTTGGGCTTATAATCTTGTTCGAGTCCTTGTTTGCGTTCGTTGTTTCCAACCGCGGGTGTAAAGTTTTACAAGTCCTACAAAACCAAACTGGGTTTTTGGCTTTCTTGGGAAAAGCTAAATAATCAATCGAGGGTTCGTATACGGGCTCGCATTAATAAGGCACTCTAAATCTATAAATAATCAACTTCCAAGTGAAGCTCGTGGTTTTCTGCTTCGTGATGGTTTCCAGAGCTTCAACTTCTACCCATTTAGTGAAGTAATCAATAGCGACTATAAGAAACTGAGTTCCTCTTTTTCATTTCGGAAATGGACCTATGAGGACAACTCCTTATTTGGCAAAGGGCACAGGCTTGTTACCGAGGTCAATTCTTCAGGTGGGCTCCTGATGAGTAGTGCGAGGCTTTATCATTTGTCTCAAGACTTTGAAAATTCAATTGTATCTTTCCTTAGACTTGGCCAAAAATATCCTTGCCTAAGGATCTTGTGAGTTAGGGACAAACCACTTGAGTGATTGCCGCATCTCTAGAGTAAATTTCTTCCAGAAAAATTTTTACTTCACTAGGAGTAAGGATCTTAACGGAGGTTCTGTAAAGCTCTTCTTATACAACATTCCACAGACCAGAGTGAACCTAGCTGCTTGATGTTTCAATTTCTTGGCCTCCACTCCTCGGGGGCTACTCATACCTTTAAGAATTGGATGATAGTATCTATCCAGTTGTTCGCTCGCTCGATTTCCGTTGATATAGCGCTTGTTCTCTCGATTGGTAAGCTCACCAATGGGAATGTTTGCCAACTCGCCGCCTCTTTTACTTATTGCGAGCTTTGCCAGAGCATCCGTTTGGCTATTTTCAGCTCTTGGAATTCTCAAGATATCGAACCATTCCAGGTCACTGAGTTCAGAACTTAATTTTTTTGGCATTGGGAGAGTCTTTATCCGTTGACCTCATACACACACTCTTAGTCTGGTTGACAACGAGCTGGGGAATCACTTTTGATAA
Organism: Nyctanthes arbor-tristis; assembly: GCA_963692815.1. Taxonomy (NCBI): domain Eukaryota; kingdom Viridiplantae; phylum Streptophyta; class Magnoliopsida; order Lamiales; family Oleaceae; genus Nyctanthes; species Nyctanthes arbor-tristis. The sequence goes on along the minus strand of CAVNYN010240836.1, from coordinate 11,426 downwards.
CCAATTTTTTTATTCCCATTGACTTTACCATATTGAGTCCTGCTAGTATAGCCTTGTACGCTACCTCATTATTAGTGGCTGGGAATTTGAATCTGATTGCTTGGCAGTGGTATTGCCTTGATGGGCTCACGAGAACAATTCTTGCCCTTAAGGCTTGACTTGTTGAGGATCTGTCCACGAACAACTCCCAGGTCAGGGTTTCTTCTACCTAGAGCCTGCCTCTGCCCCTTAATAGCCATCCTTGGTTTATAGCATAAGTCGTACTGATTGAACTCAATAGACCACTTGACAAGGTGACTAGATAGTCCGGTTTTTGTAATACTTGTCTCAATGGTGAGCTCCTTAAGACCTCGATAGTGTGGGCTAAAAAGTACGAACGGAGCTTTTTGGATGCAATGATTATGATGTAGGCAAGTTTTTCCATAAAGAGGTACCTGAGCTCGGCATCATGTAGTGTGTGGCTAATGTAATAGATTGGTAAGAGAGCAGTCTCTTCTGATCTGACTAGAATTACACTGACAGAGGATTCAAAAAGGGCTAAGTACAAGCTCGAAATATATCCTTACTTTAGCTTGGCCAATAACGGAGCGGAAAAGAGATGCTTCTTTAGCTCTTCGAAAGTTTTTTGGTAACCTTCTGTCCACTTGAATTCTTTGGACTTCTTGCAACTTCAAAGAAATGCTTGCATTTGTCTGTCGACTTGGAAATGAAGCAATTGAGAGTTGCAATCCTAGTTAGGCGTTGAACCTCCTTGACAAACCTTGGGGGTTCCATTTCCAGCACAGCTTTTGTTTTCTCAGGGTTGACCTCAATACCTCTCTGATTCACCATGAATCCTAAGAATTTTCTAGATGCAATGCTGAAGGAGTACTTCTTTGAAGTAACCTTTATTTCGTACTTTCTTAAGACATGGAATATTCGATTGAGGTCGCTGATGTGGTGCCCAGCTTGTAGGCTTTCGACATGTATGTCGTCAATATACACTTCTATTGTTTTACCGATCTGATCCTTAAACATAGAGTTAACAAGGCGTTGATAGGTCGCTCTAGCATTTTTTAACAGAAAGGGCATCATTCTGTAGCAGTACAATCCTCTATCAGTTATAAAGTGGTATGTACTTCGTCATCTGAGAACATTGGTATTTGATGATAGCCAGAATACATGTCCATGAAGCTCAAGAGCTCGTATCCTTCTGTGGTATCTACCATTTGATCAATTCGAGGCAGTAAGAAGCTGTCCTTTGAGTAGGCCTTGTTTAGGTCAGTAAAAACGATACATATCCGCCAGGTCCCATTGCTTTTCTTAACAAGAATTGGGTTGGCCACCCATTGGGAATATAAGGCTTTTTTGATGGACTTGTTTCCTCGAAACTTATCTACTTCGTGAGCTAAGGCCTCTTTTGTTTTATTGAAAACATCCAAGTTCTTTTTCAGGAAGCTAACGAGCTAGAACTTTATTTGTTCCTTAAGTTTTGTGCCTATTCAAAGTTCCATATCAGGCTTGGATTCATCTATATTAACAGTCTAAAGCTCCTCGCCAGGACTTACAGTTGCCGCGGCCTTCTCCTTCCTGGGGATCTAAAGAGAGGACTTCCAGTTGAGGTGAAAGATCCCGTTTGAGTTAAAGGAGTCCTGGTGGTGAACAGTTGGTAACAATTTTGGGCTTCTCCCACGAGACCTCACTACTGTCGCTTAGAGCCCTCCATATACTGATTTCCGTTGACTAGTATACGGAACTTAGCAAGAGATTGGCTCTACAGAGCCCGGGCTCCTAGGTCTACTTGGAGACGAGCTTGTCAGTCCTACCCTTAACGGCTGGCTACGTATTCACCTACGAATCCTTATTCAATTAATCTTTCAATTTCCTGTTTGAGATGCCTACACTCTTCAGTGTCATGACTTGGTGCTTTATGATACTTGCAGTACCTTAACTGATCGGCGTTTCTCGAAGGCTTCTTGATAAGGGTGGGAGTCAAAATTAGCAAACTTACCTGAACCGAACCAGTTTGCTGCGGTTCAGTTCAGTTTTTTAACAGACCGGGGTTGGTCCACGGTTTCTAAGTCGCCGACGCGGGTTTGGCCGTCCAAACCGATCAAACCCAATTTGAACTGAACCAACCAACCCAGTTAGGTTAAACCAGTTTGAACGAATTAATAATTTTTTTATTTTTTCATTTTCCTTCTTGAAACGTGTTTCAGCCCGGCCTATTTCATTTCAAAATTTCAATTCGGAATCACATCAGATTTTAAAGTTCAATTACAAAGTTCAAACACTAATTTTCTTTTCCATCCTTAGAGCAAGATTAATGTAGAAGAAAAAAGCTAACGGGAAAAATGTATTTCCAAATAATGTGTAAGAGGAAAAACTAGGGGAAAAAGATGAATTGAACACGTAGCGTAATTTAATTGGATCAAATAGGTTGGCGTAATTTAATTTTGCTACATTATTTGAGTTTGTTCTGCTATTCCTTTGTCGAGATTGGCCAATGAGGGCGCTACTGCTGCTATTCTTCTCCCTGTGTCGCTGCTACTCTTCCATCAAGGCCAACCAATGCCGGTGTTGCTGCTGCTTCTCTCCCTGCGCCGCCGCTGCTACTATGCCGACCAACTCAGGCACTTCTACTGCTCCTCTCCCTTGTGCCGTTGTTGCTACTAAATGTTGACCAAGGCAACACTGCTGCTACTCTTCTCCCTTGCACCGCTGCCACCACCGCCGACCTCCTACCACTGCATTCGCCGCTGCCTGACCTCTCTCATCTCTCTATCTAGATATAAACCCTAAGCCCAAATATGTACTCTATTTCTTTTTAAGTAATTAAAGTAGGCCTGTAATTGGGCAAAAAAAAAAAAATAAAACTTGAGCCAGATAAAAGCTTAAAAAATAAATAAAAAATAAGGTGCAACCCAAAACACGACCAGACCCGAACCAACCAGGCTTGGGTCGGTTTGGGTCAGGTTGACCAGCCCATCGGGTCGGTCTCGGTTTACATTTTGGCAACCTGACTATTAGTCGGGTCAGGCTAGGGTTTGGGCCAAAACCGGCCAGCCCAACCTGATGCTCAGGCCTACTTCTTAACGGGTTTTGCCTTAGGCAGAATTGGGTCATTTTTCAGAAGGTTGAAAATTTTTTCAATCAAAGCATTGAATTTGGTTAGACCAACGTTGATCTTTCTTTCTCCCACGGTCTTTCCTATCTCCTTTAGGAGCTGGATCTATTCTAAGACCTCCGTGGGTTGCTTCTTCAGCACTGATGTACTTTTTAGCTCGCCTTAAGAGCTCCTAGTAAGTTTTAGGTGGGTTCACTTGCACAGCCCACCAGAAGCGTGTCTTTACTCAGTCCTGATTTGACAGTAATGAGTAGGGATTTATCCTCCACTTTCTCTATTATTATGACTTATCTATTAAAGCAGTCTAGATAGTTCTTAGGAGTTTTGGATTTCCCTTGCTTCACAGTTCCCACATCTCTTTGGGCGTAGTCTTTGTCTTTGATCCCAGAAAATTGAGCCACGAACTCCGAGGAAAGTTGTTCCCAGCTATGTATGGAGCCGGGAGCTAGGTTTCCATACTAGGTCTGGGCGTTACCTTCAAGGGTGAGTGCAAATGCTTTGCATACCACGGGGTCCTGTAGCGTTCTGCAGCTCTATCTATGATACATAGCAGTGGATGTGAGCTATGGGGTTAGTTTCTCTATCATAAATACCAATATGAGGAAGCATCTTTGGTGGCAGTACAGCCTCTCTGACAAATGGCACGAAAGGTGAGGGCCTGCCCCAGAAATTCTCAGCCTTCTTCCCTTTTTCCTGCCTTTGTTCCAGGTCGTTTAGCCTCTTCCTCAAGTCAAGTAGCTCGTGGACTTGAGGAGGGACAGGCTGCTGATCTACATAATTCTCCGTTGGATGACTAGATGCCTTGCTATATTGAGTGGGATGATGGGGACTAATCTCTTCCCGCCTTCTTTCTTTGGGTCGTTGGGGACCAAAGATTGTTGCTGTCTGGATTCCTGCTGGGTTTGAGGTCCCAGCCTATTGAATGCACTACCTCTAACTGGCTTTATCAGGGCTGGAGCTCCTTTGCACTAAGAGCACATCGTATTGAGCTCTGTGTGGCTGAGAGCATGAAATTCAGTCACCTCACAGCAGATTGCCTTGGCAGATCGGCTCGTAGAGGTGTCTTATCTAGGTTTTCAGCTCATCACGAGGAATCCTCCTGTGAAGATTCCCTTAAGCAGCATGGCGGGGGCGGTTGGTTTTGCTGTTCTTGTAACTGCCTGGCTTCCTAGGCCAGAGCCTCTACTTATTGTCGTAGGGCTTCTGTTTTTGAATTTGGAACAGGTTGCGAAGAACATACTTCCGACGCTCTTCTCTGTCTCCGAAACCTGTGAGGGAGTTCCACATGGTGGCTCCTTGTTCTTTCACTTTGATTATGTTTTTGACTCGTTTTTACCCTTCGAGCACTTTTGAGCCGGTTTTTTGTAAGTATTCCTACAGACGATGCCAATTTGTTGATGCCAAAATCTACCTTGGCTTAACAAACAAATTTGTTTACGTGAGAAACTTGTATTTGAATCGGTTTGAGCAATTAATAGATAACTTATGAAGTTGTTGGAGACTTGTGGAGAGGAATAAATGAGAGAAGTAAATGCGAAGAAGACAAGAATGTTGTAAAATGAGAGAAGAATACTTCATTATGTGGAATTTCCTCCTATATATAGTGTGTAAATTGGTATGTAATGATTACATATATTAAACACTTGACCAATGAAAGGCTTTCTAAGCACACTTAGCTGAAACTTGTGTCAGTCTTTCTTGACCAAATGCAAGCTAGTTGCCACATGAGGAAGACAAATATTTACTTTGCATTAAATGTTGCTGTCACATCAACTCTTAATTGATAAGGCAAGCAAGTCAGCACGCAAGTTGCGCTGAGGTTAAACCATCTACGAGATCGCAAGGTGGCCTGAGTTGCATTAGACGAACGACCTCGAGAGCTGGCTTTGTGAAAGCATATGGATAAAGGTGCACCAGGTCGCCACTCCAGCTACCTAAGTCATGGGGGTCGTAGTGCGCGACCTGAAGACCTTGAGCTTGTCAAGGTCTTAACACATCAGATTGTGGGTCCATACTGAAGGGTTGCCAGCTCGTGGCCTAGTGGGCTAGGTTCTGACCTGGAAGCTATTGACTGCGGCCTGATACTTACGTATAAACAATAATAATGTAAAAGGTTCCAAAATAAACTAATGTGTCGAACGTAATAAAACTCATATTTAGCGGTTACACATAAAAAATAAATGAATAAATAGAATGCTCTTATTTCTAACCCATCAATTATTATTAAGTTGTGTTAGTATACAATCCTATTATTTTAAAAAATAATAAGATCCTATATTTACCATCACATAAAAAAATACCATCACATAAGATCCTATATCTCGTTGTTTTTCTAATTATTATTACATCATAATAAAGTAATAGTATAAAAAATCTAGATGGCATATTAAGTTGTAAATTATAATATAAGCTCAAAAATAGAAATTTATTTATCATTCGTATTATAAACATCTTAATAATAAACTAAAAGGGGCATGATTTAGAGCAAATGATGCTATGATGACGTATTCTCACAAATGATTAAATTAGCCGGCTACGTAATGATATTTTGTTGGTTGTCTATTCGAAAAACAACGAAGATAAAAATCACCATAGTAAATCTCAAAACTATTGAAATAGTTTTATTAAAAAAAAAAAAAAAAGAGCAAACCAATAATGTAACTTTGGAGATGCATAGAAAATAATTCGAAGAATCCTATACTAATTACCAAAGCAAAGACGAAAAAAATGGCCCATGATTTCGCATTGCATGGATAAGTTAAGAAAGACTTGTTGACTCAGAAGAAAAGTTCCTAATTTTTGAATAAGTTAATGGAGGATTGTTGATCCAAAAGGAAAAATTCTCAATTTTTGAAAATAAAGTGAGGGGGAAATTAAAAAGAATAAGTAAATTCTAAAGAGAGAGAGAATAATTAAAAGGTATTGCGAGAGTTACTAGTTACATTTCAGCGAGAAAACCCAATAAAGAGACATTATTCTTATTACATATATATATATAGATAAAATCATAAGTAATCAAAGAACTATTATTTCAATCACAATTTCACAATTTAAATGAAAATTAATATAGTTTTGTCAAACATATGAAAAATTGAATACAAATGACGTAATAAAAAACAAAAAATATTTGGTTGAAAAAAAAAACAAAAATATTTCAACATGAAAGAAAAATAATATTTTTGTTTTAAAAAAAATAAAAAGAAAAAAAGAAAAATAATCTTTTAATATACTTTGAAAACTTATAAAAAATTTTAAAAGCAACGAATGGGAAGGGGAAGGGTCGAAACTCGAAGGGATAAATTCTCCTCCTTCGCACTTCCCCAGTGTGGCGACACGTATGAAAAGGTGAAGGAAACAACTCACGTGATACCACGTGCGCGCAAATCGGCGAGTCGCCAAGTGACTAACCCTGGTCGCTTGGTCGTTCGGTACCCAAAACTACAATTCCTTTTTTTTTTTTTTTTTGGTTATTTATATGTAAAATTAATCAAGTCTTTGAAATATTTATTGTTTATATTATACAAGCTAATCTGGAAGATCGAATTCCACACTTAGCTGTTGAACCCGCGAAGCTTCTGAAAGGTACGTTTGTATTATATGCAGACTCTTTTTTTCGACTTTTCTCCATCTGTATTTTGTTAATTTCGTTTCCGTTCATCTATAAATAAATAGGTTTTCTTGTCCATATATGATTTGTTATTTCAAAATTACATTTCTTAACGTGTTCTAATTTTCGTTTGATTCTATGCTGGTGACTTTTAATTTTGCATTTACACTTTACTCCCCAGATGGGAAATTTTGTGATAAATTTATGAAAAGAAAGGATACTAGTGATAATAATCCTGATGTTTATCGTGTTTTGATTGTCTTAAGATTTCTATATAGCATTTGTAAATTTTGGATGAACTTGATTGTAAAAGCAATGCAATGAACAGTGACATCGGATGTAACTGATTTTCATGCCCTGACTGGCTTTGAGCTGGTATGAGTTACGATTTGACGTTAACCTAGCTTATATTTATGGTGTTATTCAACATTTATATATATCGATGATTTAGTTTCCAGTTGCTCCTGAAGTTTTCAGTGTCACCCCCTCCTTCGGGCTAAATGGAGTTGCTTAATTAGTGGAGAGAGATGCTTAAGAAACTCAAGTGAAGAGGTAAACACGAGGCCAAGTGGTTCAAATTTCTGGAGTTATGACATAAATTGGGGAAAGGGGAAAGGAAAAGGAAAAAGAACATAGCCGATGCATACCCACGAGTAATCTGAAAATTCTTTCTAGAAAATCCATTTCTATATTCACATTTGAATTGCTGAATGTGAGAACCTAATTTAGCGTTCTCCCTCTATTTTTATACACTGACATTGCCACATATGTTAGCAAACTATCTTTTCATGGCTACCATCTTTGGTGAAACAATGGGGATTACTTGACAGTTATTACATTATTTTACTTATTTGTTTATTGTATTTTTTATTTTTTGGTGAAGTGTTACACTAATTGTTTACTCGATTGAAGAATTACCACATTAATAGTGATATTTTCTTAAAGAAGTTTGAATTGAAATTGATTGTTGCTGGAAAGAATGGATTTTAAATTGGAATTGAATTATAAATCCATTATTATTGTTTTAGGCTGTAAATTGGGCTGACTGGAGGCCGTAAAATGGGAGTCGATAGCAATACTGTTAAAGATAGTTGTACTTCTATTGCAATTGTTAATGCGGGTGAAATGGAGTCAGCATCAAACAATTTCAGTTCCCTTGAAGTTATCTCATCTAGTGCGGATATTACACGACAGATAAGAAGTGCTGCAGAAATTTTGACAACGGTCGAACTAGATTTAGCATGCTCCTCAGAGAAGTTGGTTAACCTAGACTTATTTGTTATGCATGTCGAAGAAAGGGAAAATGATTTCGAGGCTGTTCTGTCGGATGGTGAATCTATGTCAGAAGTTTCAGTTCAAAAGGCACTCGAGTTTGATCTTTTATCTGGGATTTTGGACTCTGAGGTTAAAGACATGGAAGATTTTCTATGCTCTCTTGGGACAGAGATTCTAAGTTCCCGTGGGGTTGGTGAAGCTTTCAAGGGAATGGAAGAAAGTTGTATGATTGTGAGGAATCCTTGAAGCGGTCATTTGAGCGGGTCACAGAAATACGGGCACAAGCTTCCAGCTTCCAAAGGATTTTACTGACCACTGACGGAGACGAAAAATGTGAGTTTTTGAACTTAAGTTTGTTTTCAACTTTGACACATGCTTAAAATGTCTTTTCATGTTTAGTCATGGTAAACTTTTTCAATCCGCACTTGTTCGGCATTGCTTTGTGCAGCTGGAAAGGCAAGATTGGGATGGGAAACATAGTCTTCCTTCATATCAAGCCATTTATTTATATTTTTAAAGAAAGCTAGGGGCCTGTTCTTTGCTGTTTTCAGTGTTGAGATTTCCAAAATACTGAAAACTTGTTCACTTTCATATTTTTTAAAACACATTTTCAAAACAAAGAAAAATTTTTAAAAGAAAAATCAAGAGACAAAAATAGCATTTGCTAGTTTTTAGGGTGGTATGAAAATAATTTTTGTAGAATCAATTATTGTCTCAATTCATTCTTAACCACACATTCTTTAGAAAATCTTTCACATTTTTTCATACTACTTTTTAATAGCACATTTCCAGACAAGTAAAGCAATTTGGCGGGTGGACTCCGCGGAAGGCTTTATTGTTGTTCCTCTATTATTAGTTGCTGCTGCATTTTTTGAGGACTTTAAATCTGAATTTCAAATCTTCAGCCAAAACAATGTGGTACTCCATGTGATAATGATTAAACATTTTGTTAGGGAAAGACAATAAAGAGCTGGTGAACTCTGAGAATGGTAACGTTTCACGCCAAAATACAAAGTTAAGGATGCAGACTGTCGAACAGCAGAGGCAGATTTTGCGGATGCTTGAGAATTCATTGGCCAGAGAGTTAGATCTTGAGAAGAAGCTAAATGAGTTTAGACAAACTGAAGAAGATTTAAATATTACGCTGCAACAAGAAGTTTACTGCATAGAAGAAGAAGCTGAAGATACCTTGGAAAGATTATTTGAGGCAGAAAATACTGCTGAAATCCTGTCAGGGATTTCAAAAGAACTACTGGGACGCTACCAGATTTTACAGTTTAATCTTAGTGGTTCAATTCAGAGAGAAGGGGAGTTGAGATCTAAACTTCAAGATCTAGATGAACAATTGAAAGATAAAGACTGTGCTTTTCAGAACTCGGAGAGAGCTAGGTGTGAATATGTGGAAAAGTTAAATTCGCTTGAGCAGAAACTAAAAGATCTTGAGTCGCTCTTGCAAACAGCCCGGGATACTTGCAATAAAAATGAAGAAATATCCTCTGAATTTTATGAAAATGAAAACATAATTAATCAGCTGAAGGAAAAAGCTTCTCAAGCAGAACAGAGGGCTGACAGTGCTGAAATTGAGTGTAAATTGCTTAGAGAGTCTAATGTGGAGATTAATAAAGAACTATGTATCCTTAAGAGTCGTGTTACTAGTTCAGACGAGAGAGTGGAAGAGCTTGAGAGGAAGTTGAAGGACTCTGAGATTAAGCGACAGCATGCAGTGGCATTTGCTGAAGCTAGTCAGGAAAAGCAAATCATGTTAGATTGCACGATTAAGGATATGGAAAATTTAATTGAAAATGTGAAATCAAAAGCTTCAAAAGCTGAAAGTCTCACTGAGAGTGCTGAAGAAAAATGCGTTATATTGTCGGAGTCCAATGCTGATCTCAGCGAAAGAATAAATTTCCTAGTGAGTAGAAAAGAAGACTTGGAGGCAGCTCTACTTCAGGCTGAGAAAGCAAAAAAGGAAACTGCAAAGGACATTGCTCTTCGCACCAAATTTATAGCAGATTTAGTTGTGCAGCTGGCTCTTGAAAGAGAACGCCTTCATAAGCAGGTTTCACAGCTCACATTCTTTCTTATTGTGCACTCATAATTTGATCCATACTGGACAAAACTACTTTATCCATCTTTCAATGACAATTGTCTTTTAGATTTTTTTTTTTTTTCCCTCCCTTTTTGTTACCAAAGTAGTTTTCCCTTAAGTACAAATTGTTAGTTATCCTGCTCTTTTATTAAAAGCAATTCAGAAATTTCAAGTTCACTCGATATGAAGATGAAGTTCTAGTAGATTGCATCATTGCTGAAGCAAAGTAGTTTTCTTCCTTGAAGTATGTTATTGAGTTAGCTATTCTGCTTTTTCATGAAAGGACATTCAGAAATTCCAAGGTCACTCAATATGAAGATGAAATGCTAGTATATTGCATAAAATTCCATTCTGAAGCCTCTGCAATTATCCTTAAGAAATGTTTTAAACTTGGCTCAGCCTCAATTTTTTATTTTATTTTACTTTATTTTATTTTTGGTGGTTCTGAAAAGTCCAACCTTATTTCTTATTATTGTGGAAAGTACCTAAAATTTCAGCTGCTACATCCGGCTAGGATCCATTGAATGTCATATTGCTAGTCTTTGATTTGAATTGATTATTTGCCTCTTGTGTGTGCGAGCACGCGTGCATGCACGCGTGTTCCTTACCAATGGCTGTGCATGTGGCTTGGGAGAAAATGTACTTTCCAAATTGATGTATAATTCAAAATCAATATGTAGGACATTGTTCTGGAATCTAATAGGGTTCCCTGATTGATCATAAGGTAATTCTGAATATTATTTTTGCAGATTTTATCGTTAGTGAAGGAGAAGAAGATTACTGTAAATCATTTGAGGGAAATGCACAAGGATCCAACAGTTCCTGGCACTGTCAATTCTAGAGGAAATGCCAAAGAATCCACAGTTTCTAACTATGATGCTAGAAATGTAGCTTCTGCTGAAGAAAGTAACAAGGAAGTGACTGAGATTTTAGCTGCCAGTCATGAGGTGTGTGATTCAGTAAATGCTTTTTCGTGTTAATGCTTAATGTATCAAGTATCAACTGGTATAGATAAATGAGGTTGAAGTTTTGTTGAAAAGAAATTTGACCCCAAACATTTACCCGCGTATCTGTTTTGTGAAATGAGCAGTCAAAATGGAAAACTAATGGTAACATGTTTAAGGGGTTATCATCTCCTTTTTACATCAAATTCAGGAAGAAGAGATACCATTAGTTCAAATTCTTCTCCTTAGAAATACCATTAGTTCAATTTCTTCTCCTTTCTTCGTAGATCAATTTTGCTATCTGTTTTCTCTTCTAATCCCCTCCACCCACTCCCAAAACCTAAAAAAATAACCCCCCTCCCGGGGGGGGGGGGGCAGGGGTTTTTGTTTGGGGGGGGGGGGGGG
>CAVNYN010240827.1:0-11183 GCA_963692815.1 Nyctanthes arbor-tristis | reverse complement strand
GCCCAATCTCATCCCAATGTAGTTGATAAAACGATGCATTAAAACCATCCGGCCCCGGTGATTTCGAAGGAGACATGTCAAACACATCTATGCGGATATCATCATTAGTAAAAGCCTGATCCAAGTAACGCAAATCAGCAGTAGAAAGAGATCTTTGAATCCCGATCACACCCGCATCTAATTACGCACTCGAGGGATTGCTAGAGGAGAATAATGTAGGAAAATAATTTTGGAATATGCCTGCAATTTCCTTCGTAGAACGCCCTACCACCCCAGAATCAGCCTCAATTTCCTTGATTAAATATTTCCGTCGTCTTCTATTCGCCTGGGTGTGGAAGAACCGAGTATTAAGATCTCCCTCTTTCAACCACTCGACCTGAGACCTTTGCTTCCAATAAGATTCCGCCCTATCTTCAAGCTTGAATATGAGGGACTCAAGTGCCTTAACCTCCTGCCATCTTTTTGCGGCTAGCCCATTGTTAAAAAAGAAAGATAACTTCCGCTTAGAAGCAGCCAAATTAGAACTCCAGGCATTAAACTCCGTTTTCACTCCCGTAAGCCCGTTGCACAGCAAGACAGGGCTGCCTTAATATCCTCTAGAGAGTTCCGCTGAGGCATGTTGTCAAAATAACCCCTCCACATATAAGAAACCATATCCCAATAATCATCTTTCTTTGCCCAAAAAGACTCAATACGGAAAGCAGACTTTTGGGAACTGATCAGATTACACTGCCGGGTAGGTAATAGCTTCAAAAGCAGTGGATGGTGATCAGACCCCAGGAAGTCAAGACTTAACACTGATGCCGACGGGAAAAAATGGGCTGTATTTTCATCAAAACAAACTCTGTCTAGCCATTCCTGAATGAAGTTCTCCCCACCACGCCGATTGTTCCATGTAAAAAGAGGGCCCGTGGTGGGAATTTCACTTAAAAGGCAGTCCTGTAACACCTCATGAAAAGATTCCATTCAACTTTGAGAAGGAGAAGTATCACCCTCTTTTTCATGAGCAAAAACCATCTCGTTGAAATCCTCTCCGAAAATCCATGGCAAGCCACTGAGAGAGCGAAGTTTACGAAGTAAATCCCATGAAGTAAAGTGAAGATCCCTATTAGAATTGCCATAGAACCCAGTGAAGCGCCAAGAGTTCACATTAGAATCAGTAATGATGGAATCAAGTGACTAGTTGAAAAGGATTGCAAAGAGACCATTACATCATTATTCCAGAGCAAAAACAATCCACCACTTTTACCGACACAATCCACTGCAAAGCCATTCTGAAAACTCAACTTCAATCTAAGCCATGTCGCATGTCGATTTCCAAACCTTGTTTCTAACAAAAAAAAGGTGTATGGAGTATCTACAGATATGTTCCTGTAGAGCCGAGAATGTCACAGGGCTCCTCGCTTCCTGGACGTTCCACAATAAGCAATTCATAATGACCAGCGACCCTAGGCACCAGGGTTCGCCAGTTGAGTAAGGGTGGATGTAACAAGATCACGCTCTTCCGATCTCTCTTATCCAAGCCCGAGCATTCATCGGTAGGTTCCAATTCCATGCATCTCTTTAAAAGATAGCCTAAAGTTCTATTATCTGGTGAATCATCAATAAATGTTACTAGAATGGGTAATAGATTAATATCCTTCAAGTTGAAAGAGGTTATAGGAACTGTTTGGGATTCGCCCTGGGGCTGCCTACGCCAAGAAGGAGACATTTTAGTGGCAGACGGTACGTCTATCATTGGTGCCTTACCCTTATTAGTGTGGAACATGGGCTCTTCCTCCTTTGCATGCATAGCCGAATTCCCAGTGACAAGAGTAGGAGAGACCCGTGGCCTCGGACTAAGTAGGGGATCCTCACTGCGTTGACCTATCTCACGAGAACGGAATGTAGTCCCATCTGTCTTTCGTGTCAAAGGAGAAGAATTTGTGGATTGCAAAGAGAGGACCCTTGGAATATAACTACACTGCATGTTCGACCGAGGATGATCATAGGAGGATTTGCGTGAATTGTCCAGAAAATCAGCCCGCATCCATTCACCAAAATTCCAATTTCCATGTTGAGTTTTGCCTGAGCCTACAGTGTTAGAAGGACATTCCATCCACCCATGACCAATAAGACCACAAGCATAGCAGTTAATGAGTAGATGTTTATATTGGAAGATGAGAAGGAACTTCGACTGAGTCTCTTCCAATTGGATCGTTTCAACGGTTTGGTAACATCAATTGTGATACGACCAACTGTTTGGGATAGATCAACCAAAGAGACCACATCCAGCCATGATCCCCAGTCCCTAAAGAGAGCCTTATCCTTTAAACCAATTGGTACTTTTAAGAAATCTCCTAGAAGGCACAATGAGAAAAGTCGAGGTCTGATACGTCCCCGATTTCTTTTGGAGGTACAAAAATCATGAGATTGTTGTTAAATGCCCGTGGCCCTCCCATCTGAACCAGGCGAAGATCAGCCACAGAATTAAACATAAAGATGAACACATTATGAGTGTCGGACGCATCAAGTTGGAAAGGTGCATGAGTGTTCCAAGCCCGATGAAGAACCCTATTCAAGTCGTCAATATTAACTGATTTTTTGACCAAAATTTTCCCAACAAGGCAACGTTCAATGCGTTCATGAGCAAGTTGAAGTTTTGGTGTAGGCATCACGATAGTGGAATCATCAGAACCCTCAAGACGGAGTCAGTTGCATAGTCGGGAAAGTTCCACAGAATTCATGGAGAGAGGAGAAAGTACTGAGACAAAGGGAGATAGAAGAGCCGCAAGTCGAAAGAAAAGATAGGAAAGTTTGCCGGAAACCACCACAAGGATGGGAAAACCAGTAAGAAAACTGGAGAGAAAACTAGAGGAGTTACACCCTAGTAACAGTTCCATTCTTCTTATCATGTTAAGGTAATATTATTTACAGTAAAATTTAACAGTATTGATGTTATTAACGCAAATAAATATTATTTTATCTTTTAGAACTAATTCAGATAAATGACATTGTACGAAATAGTTGTTAGTTGGATGGTATCACATATTCTGAAAATATTTTTTTATTTGAAACTAATAAATTCAGACAGCATAGAGATGATATAAATTAATGAAACATAATAGCAGTCATATATTTTTTAAGGAAATGTACTCTTAAGTATTAATATTTATAGCGGGAAAAATTAAGAAAAAATTACAACTATAATTTTCAATTAACCTAAACTAATGATGTATATGTTTACTTAATGAAATATTCAAGTTAATTTAAAGAAATCATAAAAAATAAAAGTTCTAAAAAGAAACTCATTATTCGATGATGAGTTATCAAGTAAATTCCTCACTCATATTAATTTCTATTGTTTTATTATTATTATTATTATTATTACTACTAGTTAAACCGCCCGCGTATTGCATGGGTAGAAAATTTTATTAAAATATATTATTAGATATTTAAATATAAATCTGTAATATTTACACCCTGCAGAAAATATAAAAATACAAATATACATTAATTGAACTAATAAAATTAATAGACTTAGTAATCATCAAGTTTAAATCGTTTAAAAGACAACATACATTTTTACATATAATCTTTCATACATATATACAATAATGTAGAAAATACATGTTACCCATCTCATTTTACAAATTAAAAAAAGTAAAATGCATTAAAAAAATTAAATAACATTAAACTCACCAACATACGCAATAAAGATGGTGAATTAATTATGATGTATTAGAGTTTATTTTAAAATTGACATTTCAAATTTGATACATTCAAAAAGATTAACAAATAAAAAAAATGGGTAAAATGGTTAAGGTTTAGTTTTTAAGCCTAATGGTCACATGTTCAAGTTTTTTTTGAGTTCTTTCACAAAAAATTTTGTTAAAAAAAAGGAGCAATTACCGCAAAATTTACCAAATAAAAAAGGTGAGAAAATCACGGTATAGAAGGTATCGAGACTTAAATGGATTAATTAATATATAGATATAGATATAGATTTGTGAAACACAAGTTATCAATTAAGTTTGTTATTCATATTAATTTTCATTATTTTATGAATTATAAACTATAATTTTATCTAAAAGAAATTATAAACTACAAATATTTTAATCATACGACACTTATCTATCATTGTATAATTAAATTTATCCATAATTTAAACATTTAAATGATGGTAAATATCTATTAGTTATTAAATTGAGTAATGAATTTTATTTCAAAAACTTGGATGGATAAGGCTAAAGAGAATAAAAAATTAAAAATTTTGAAAAATTCAGTATACCACACGAGTTACCGCAATAGGAAACAAAATGTCAAGAAAAACCTTACCAACATATTTTTTGGTGAGAAAACTGCAGTGGGTATCGCATCGCAGACTAATTTCCTTTTATATATGGGCAAATAGAGGTATTCTTATACAACTAAAAAGTTAAATAAGGAAAGTAGAAGAGAATATACGAATACAGTAGTAATATCATTCCATTTCTCCTTCCAGAGACTATTGGGGTCCCCGGCCAGCCTCTGACCTGGCACGCCAGGAGTGCAATTTTGAAAAAGAAAAAAAGAAAAAAAAAACACAACACAGAATTGCGTTCAGTCAAAATGAGCCCCAAAATCATAATCCCAAAAAATTTCTCTCTCCAGAAAACTCTCACTGGCTGGTCTGTCCATTTCTCTACCAACTTTCGACAACTGTAGCAAGACCTTGATCTATCTAGCCTCTAGTTTCCCCCTTTTCCATCCCAAGGTCCGGTGTAGTAGAAGTCTGACTTTCTGGCGAACATACTACACCTTCCGGCCCACTACTTACTCTCTGGTGAACATACTTGCTTTCCGGCGGACATACAATTTTTGTTACCTTTATAACAGGGAAGTGATGGTGAATTTTCTGAATTTGTGCACTATCCACTCATATTGTCTTAGTGATATCTAGAGATATCCTAATTTTGTTGTATGAATGAATATGTTTAGATGTTGGAGAAGAAAATACAAAAAGAGACGTTGTTGGATATGGCTTTTTGCCATTGCAATGAGAATGAATTGGATTTCAGTGCTATTCGGGGTCAGGGAAGAGAGAAGGCAAGCAATAAGGAGCAATGGCCTAATACATAGAGATACTTCGTCCGAAGTTCTAACGTTTCAAGAAAGCATTCAAGCTAGAAGGAACTTGATATTACTTAATAAATGAGCAAAAAGCATCCCATTAAAACTTAGTTACATCTGTGTTTGAGGCGAATAAGTCTTTATTTGTTTCATTTACTAGTAGCAAGTGGTAACATGTATAGTTGTATGCCGATAGATTTGACCTATGATGTTCTACCACTAATGAACTTTATGAGTTCTTTAGCCTAGTTGCATTGTGATCCTCTCTTATATAAAATTGTTCCTTTTGTTAGTACAAAATCTTTTGTAAATTAGCATTCCTAATTTTTACTAAGTGTCAAAATGTTTATTGCACATTTTGCATGACTTATTTACGTGTTATATTATTTTTAGCATGCAAATTCTATAGTGTCTTCGCCGATAGTAAGGTTGGAGCGTTTGTACCTTACTTGAGGTTCAAGAGTTTTATTTAACATGCAAGTTTCAAAGTTTTAGTTTATGCTATACACTAGTTACCTTATTTAATTAGGTTAGACTTCTTGCATGCAAAGTTTGATTTAACTTAGGAAAGTTTTGTCTTTATGGTGTTATGAATTTCTAACTTTCCTTATGTTGTATTTCAATATGGATTCAGTTTCTTGTCTTGCACAAGAATTAAAAGACCATCATATATATAATCTCTTGTAGGTCGATGCATAGAAGAGAGGCGAGTTGAGCGAGAATTATCTTTGCAATATTTTCTGAGAGCTCGACCAAGAAGAGAAAGCAAACACACTGTCGTACCTCGCAAGTTTTATACTTACAACCGAACTTTAATGTTCTAAACCGTGTTTTTTTGGCAAACCCTGCATAGTAGCTTGATTGGAGATCATATATGCACGAAGGACGATCCACACAAGATTGAACAGGTTTAAGAGTTTTTGTTTCCCACGATGAGTCCAAGTCGATTCTAGGAGGTTTGATGTACATTACCGTGTAAGCACGATAACAAGAAGACAAGAGCAACGTACGTTGCCACATGTCAAAAGACGTAAAGAATGGAGTTTCTTTTATAAGTTTTTCATTTTTGAATGTTTAGTGTATATTGCGATATCACTAAGTCTCTCAAACTGCACTAAACTCTTATCTATGTTAGTGAATTGTTTGTCCTGTGGCAAAAGTGCCCGCAGTTTTTCCAGTTAGGTTTCTGTGTCAACAATTCTGATGTTTTTATATTCCGCATGCATACCTGAGCTAGACATATCTAAGCCGTGTTACACTTTACACCAAATTAATTGTTTAAGTAGCTAGACACGATACATCATGAATAAAGTCTAGATAACCATGTATTCACAACTTTTATTAGAAATTGATGTTACTTGTTTTGTAACCTAGGAAATGTTTGTATTTTGTTACTTGTATTTGAATTTCAAGCTCATGTATGTCACCCTGCTATATATAATGTAAGTGGAAGATCCTATTCGAAGGATGTGTGAATCAATACCAATCCTCACAAGGGTTTGACAGGTTTGAACCTGACTATCTGTTAATCATAGAAAATAGAGAAACTGCACACATTGATTACAATAAAAAAAAAGGTCTCATAAAGCTTGAACTCTATTAAACCTCATGTTCATGTATACTATTTACAACACAGATATTGGTTGTCACTTACTAGAAACCATTCTCTATTGGAGCATAGATGTAGAAAATAAACATAGGCAAATCAAATTAACCTACGTATGGATCACACAAACATCATGTACAAAATATGTTGAAGCTAATAAAACAAGTACACTCAAATTCTAGCACCCCATCATCTCCCCGGCAGTATATCATTGCCTCCAAACACCAGACTATTCTTTGATACAGCAAGCTGCCCTTTAACACCTAGTGACGCAACTTCAACAGCGCCGCCTGGTGCAACTTCATTCACCGCCTAATGGAAAGCAAAACTAAAATTAGGGAAATCATCCAAAATATTCAAAGAACAACGTGAAGAAGAAGAAGTGTTTTTTTTTCCTCAAATGCTAAAATGATATGACCCAATAAAAACTTTCGAGCTAATTCTTGAAAATTATAGGATCAAATAGGTATTTTAGGAAAACAGAAAAAAATGCCACAGAGCAAATGGTATGTCCCTAATTACCATTCTCACTTTTCACTGTAAGTTTAGTAAACAATACAAGTAGTAACACACAAAATTTCCTACTCCTATATTCAGTTGCATGTAAATTGATCGAAGAGTTATCAAAAAATTTTTCAGTTATACTTTTAAAGAATACAACATTAATCCAAGAAAACGTGAAGAAGGTAATGAGAAAACGAGATGACCAACAAGGCTTCGACTATCTAACCAAAGAAATATTCACACAAGTCAAGACAGCTATTTTCTCAACATGGGATTTTCCATGATTTTCTGAGGCAATACTAAGATAAGCATTTTTTGCAACCTAACCAAAAACCCAAGCATCCAACCATGAAGAAATCAGAGTTCTACAAGAACAACAACCAACTAGATGCTTCAACAAGGACAATTAGCCTATATTTTCCCCCCCAAAAAAAAAATAGTTAATTGGTGGAGTTAAATGCCAGCATAGAATTTGTTTGATATTGTTTCGATGAACAATTGCTAGATGTCAAATGAGTGATCTTCAATGAGAGAATTAAAAATTCATTTCACAAAAAACTCAAACTATGGTAGCTACATAAAACCACATGAAAACAAGAAGCACAAAGTAATATACCTCTGGCCCTACTACATCTTTTGTGGTATCAAAAATTACCAAACAGGCCAAAGCAACTCTCTTTTTCATTCTCGTAGATACTCAGACGGATATCGGTCCTCAACATGCTTGTTGACTAAATAGGCATTATAAATAAAAGTTTCAATTTTGAACCAAATAAAGGCTTAATTACATATTGCCTATGGAAGTTGATTTCCCATTTAGGATTTCACTTCCATTAGATGAATTAATTCTAAGAACGACTGTATTTGAAAGGGATTTCTTCTATTAATTAATGCTATTAAATTCACATTTGGACTGCAAGTAGAGGATTTTATCAGCTATGACTAATCAAAACCGGACCAAACACTAATATACATCTTGACGCTAGGAGTTGTAGAATCTCATAGAAATTTTGGATGTTAAACAAGCAAAAAGTACAGAAATTACAAAGAAAAAACTCTTGCCTCTTGAAAAACTCCTTCCACGTCGCAGCCAATGGTAGAATCCCCAAATTTCAGGAGCACCAAATGCCGTTCGATTGAAGAATTTCACCGGAATTATTTCTATTCGAACGGAGAGAGAGTGCTGATAGTTGAGTTAAGAGAGATAGAGTTGTGGGTTTGGAAGTAAGGATTTGGGGTTGGTTGCCGTCCGGTTGATGGACAAGTTGGATTATGAGAAAGACCTGTGGGTTTGGGAGTGAGGACTTGGGGTGGGTGTCCGTCCGGTTGATCGATTCCGTTACAACGCCACCGTTGCCGTATGTTTTCTACTCGTCACTGGCAATTTGGTAGTTTAGAGAGAGAGAGAGAGAGAGAGAGAGAGGAAGAGAGAGACGGGGGTCAAAATTTCCTCTGGTGGAGAAGTGAGGATGCGATGACTTTTTGAAATTCAAGAATTCAAATTTTTTTTTCACTTTGTTTGGTAAAGATTTAAAAATAGTGTTGTTTATAAATATATTTAAAATTTAAATTTTGTATAAATAGTGTAATGTAATCGTGTTATATAGAATTAATAATCAGAATGATGTGAAAATTTACATTACATTAAATATGTAGCTTAATTGATATTATTATGTGTATAAAATTTGAAATTTACATTGATTTGATAAACCGAGCCAAATTATAAATAGTTAACAAACAAAGCCTTTCCCATAAAACCCAGGAGGCGTTCCAGATGGGCTTGCTAGCTCGCCGCTGGCGTGGT
Organism: Nyctanthes arbor-tristis; assembly: GCA_963692815.1. Classification (NCBI taxonomy): domain Eukaryota; kingdom Viridiplantae; phylum Streptophyta; class Magnoliopsida; order Lamiales; family Oleaceae; genus Nyctanthes; species Nyctanthes arbor-tristis. The sequence continues at coordinate 2,178 of CAVNYN010240827.1, read as the reverse complement.
AGCCCAAAAGAGGTTGGGAGAGATTATTTTCAGTAATCATATTGTTAAATATATGATGTGCAAATTGTGGAAGGTCAATATTCTTTATTACCATGCACCGTAGTAGTGGTTGCACTGAGAGCATCTTTAATACTCTAATAAATGAACTAAGTCCATTTAAAGAAAGAGAGAGACATAAAAAAATTGTGGGTCACGTAATTTTATCTATTTTCATTTTTTAATAACTTTTTCTCTCATTTACACTATTTTTCTTCACTTTGTCTCCCTCGAATCCCTTGTAAGGACCACAAATAGACCCCTATCTTTACCCAATCCACTACTATTTTATCATTATTTTTGAATTTATTTCCATCTCTATCCTCTTTTTTATTTTTCCCATTTTTTCTCTATACCTCATTCTATATTTACTTAAAATAATCATCTTCTTTCACTCTATCTCCTCTAATAGATTATGTCCATAAAATATAGCATTGAGCATCTCTAATGCTCTAAAAAATGAACTAGGTCAATTTGAAATAAGAGAGAGAAACAAAAAAATTGTGGGTCTCGTAATTTTATCTATTTTCTATTTCATTTTCTTTTAATCACTTTTTTTCTTATTTACACTATTTTTCCTCACTTTTTCTCCTTCGAATCCCGTGTAAGGTTCATAAATAGACCCCCACATTAACCTAATCCACTACTATTTTATCATTATTTTCAAATTTATCTCCATCTCTGTCATCTTTTTTATTTTTCCCACTTTTTTCTTTACACCTTATTCTATTCCTATTTACTTAAAATAATCATCTTCTTTCACTCTCTCTCCTCTAACAGATTATGTTCATAAAATAGAGCATTAAAAATGCTCTTTTTTGAGCTAAGTCTTTTCCACGTGAGAGAGATACAAAAAAATTTGTGGGTCCCGTAGTTTTATTTATTTTCATTTTTTGGTCACTTTTTTCTCATTTGTACTATTTTTCTTAATTTTTCCCTATCGAGTTCCGTGTAAAGTCTACAAATAGACACTCTCCTTTATCCAATTCACTACTATTTTATTATTATTTTTGAATTTATATTCATCTTTCTCTTATTTTTTATTTTTCCTACTTTTTTCTCTATACCTCTTTCTATTTCTATTTATTTAAAATAATCATCTTCTTTCTATCTCTCTTCCACGTCATTTATACAATGCACCCTCCTGTTGGAGATGCGGCAAGAGTGGAGGTGAATGTGATAAATGAGAGAGATTGTTAGGCGATAATTATTTAAATTGAATGAGTGAGCGGAAAGGGGTGTAAAGAAAAAAGTGAAAAAGATGAGAGAAACAAATAGAAATTTAAAAATAATGATAAAATAGTAGTGGAGAAAGTGGATATGAAGGTGTGATTTTAGACTTTTGGGTTGACATTGAGAAAAAAAGTGAAGGTAAAATAGTGTAAATGAGAGAAAAATGATTAAAAGAAAAAAATTAAGAGAAAATAAGAAACATATGAGGTCTATTTTTTTGTGTATATATGACTTTTTGAAGACCCTCCCCCATTAGAGATGCCCTTAGAGATCATCTGAAGATACTCTCACAATGTTTAGATACCATTTAAAAACACCAAAAATTTATCAATCAATTTAAATTTTAACTTTTAGACACATAATAACACTATATTTAACCATATATTTAATTTGACTTAGACTTTTATATCATTTTAATTATTACCTCCACATGACACAATTACATCTCAACAACTATATAAAATTTAAATTTTAAATCCATTTAAAAACCTACCTATTTTTACATCCTTGCCAAAACGAACCCAGAGTATTCATTGGGCATTTCAGAGTACGGTACAGAGAACGCCTTTGTTTCCATTCAAAAATTGCAAAAACAAGCCCCTGCGACATTTGAAAATTGAATTGAATGCCAAAATCAAGGAGGGGACTAGGAATAACGTGAAACGTTTGAGAAACTGGGAATAGGACTCGAAACAAAACGTTCGAATTCGAACGGTTCTCAGTCGCACGTGAACCGGTGTACGGTCGCCGTCCGGTTGCTCTGTCTCTCGTCGGTCGAGTCTCCCATTTGATCGCCGGTCGGCAGTTACTCGCGCAGGGCAGCAGCCAAAGCCTCAGGTAAGCTAACCCTAATTCCTAAGTTCCTAATTCCCAATTGGCCTTTGGAAATTGCTTATGAGATCGCATTTA
>CAVNYN010240823.1:0-10302 GCA_963692815.1 Nyctanthes arbor-tristis | reverse complement strand
TAAGCATGGTGCTCATTTGAAAATTTCTGATAAATATACTCCTTTAACATGTCACAAACATAATGATTATTGCTAGTCTGTTTAATCCGGTTACTCACTGGATGCCTAATTCAGCATCTTTGGTGAGTTAGAATAGCTCGTCCTTGTTTCAAGATTTTTTATTTATAAAGTAGAATCGTAGCTTTCTCTTCCAAGTAATGCAGTCGTGATAACTAACACAAAGGGAGAATGAAAATGCAGCTAACAATTTCGCAGAGTTTTATAAGAACAGAGGAATTCATATATGAACTTCCAACTACAATGCACTGCATGTCAAAATTCCTAAGCATATTAAAAACTAGCAGGATACAGTGACGTTGGAAAATCTTGTAAATGCAAATTAGCGTGCCGTTAAACATATTCGGAAAATAATAAAAACATGATAAATGACTTGGAGATAATTCTATGTTTTGGGATAAACATAAACAGAGCCACTTGTCACGGGCTGGTTTACGGCTCTTATACGTTGTCCAGCACCCGTGCGGCCTTAGCGTTCTGCCTCGTGCAGAAACGGCGCTAAGTCAGCCTCCAACGTCGTCCCACACGACTTCCCACACGTCCCCTAACCACTCGAGGTTAAAGGCCACAAACGTGTAGCGAATATGTTGAACAGAAGTGAGTAAAGTACAAGACAATCTTGGAGAATGCTAGAACGTTTTATTGACACTACAATAACAACGTTTACAAGAACGAAACTCACACAACCTCACTTAAGTGTTTCACTCTTGTATCACACTAACTCTCTAAGAATTTGCTACTTCTCACTTGTTGTATTTACAATGGGGTTCACCCCTATTTATAAACAAAATTCCCTCAAACTCATGGGCCGGGCCTGGATCCGTTTGTGGCATGGCAGCCCACCTGCCAGCCGTCTCCCAGCACGTTCCAGCCTATCGGCAGCCCTCTGTCAGCATATTTCGGCCAGCCGTCGTTCTTGACTTCTCCCAGCAACTTGCACGGCCGGCTGGAAATCCGTCCCTCTCGATCCACTTGCATGGCCAGCTGTCTGGCCGCCCCTCTCGGCCAACTTGCAAGGCCAGCTGGCCAAACGTCCCTTTCGGCACACCATGCCAGCCACATGCTGGCCCGCCATGCCAGCTGCTTTTCGGCCTGCCAGGCCTGCTGCCGACACAGCCGAAATTCTGGCCAACTTGCGTGCCACTTGCACGCCATCATTTCAGCCGTCGGCTATGGCCGTCTTTCTTGACCACGGATTTTCTCAGCTGGGGCCCACCATATTTTGGCTTCCACACTTAGCCAAATTTTCAGGACGTAACACGGGTCGGCATGCCATGCCGGGGCTGCTTTTAATCTGCCGTTCCCACTGGCCGGTCACACACGTCCCATGCCGTGCGCCACATCTGTGCCCGTTTCGGCCTCAGCATTGCCAATCTGCTGCCGTCTCGCCCGTGTCACATGCGGGGCGTGACACACTGCTAACATACCTTTTGCAAATCACAACATCATTAGGATCAATGCCCAATGCCTCATAGGTGTCAACCAACTGCCCGCGATGAATGTTTCCTTGCCCACTAGGCGATGGAGCAATGTTCTTACAGTGATTATCGAGTCTACACATGGTTGCCCAAACCTCTGGGTCGATGTTAGGAAGGCCTCCGAGATGTGATATATAGTCTTCTGAACAAGGATAGCAATATCATGTTTTTGCTTTCTTAATATGTTACACCTATTAGCGTTAGCATCTTATGTTCAATGTCATATGTTTGCTGCACGATGAAAATTTTTGGAATCTTCTTGTTCAGAGGTATGAAGTGCACGAAGCACTTCTGTATCACAGATTCAGCAGGCACTTCATCTCGAGAGAAAGTGTAGAACAATTTGTTTATTTCACATGACCCCAGATTTTCAACACTTTCTTCATCATCCAAACTAATAAGCCTCGCAACGAGTAGCATCATGGTACCGTTAGATTTCTGAAGGATATCCTGGGATCACACAGTAAAAACTAATTTCAGAAAATGATGAATCCACACAGCGAAAAGTAGATTCGATGAAACCAGGAAAGAAATAAACACATCAAACCCTTAGCTTAAGTATCGCCACAGTCAAGTTTCGCAATTCCAGAACGAGCGCATCATCCTTGATGCAGAAAATATTCACAAATGTTAGATCATAACGACAAAATAGTACAACCAGAATCAAAACGAGAGCATCTTCTCATAATCAAACATGCAAGGGCTGAAAAAAATGGCAGAATGCAACAAAATAATACAATCACAATCAATAAATACTCACCAGTTTATATGTTTTTCCGTCGTATTCAAAGGAACCGTAATGATTGCTTAGAAATTCCCCTTCACCCGATACCCCAAGAACCTGGCCGAGAGGATTCGCCTTCTTTACGTCATCATCTTCACTCTCCACGGTCATCTGTTCAGAGGAATCCTTTAACTCTTCTGTGTCACTCCCTAAGAAGCCCGGATTACTCATTTTTCTCCAAGTGTGTGCTTCGTGTGTGTGAAAAAGAAAAAAAAAATCTCTCCTCCCCAAGCAAGCAGAAAGTTGTATCTAATTACTTTATGCTACTCCTGCTCTGCTTCCGGGTAGCTCCTGCGAAAATGGCCTTGGTAGTTGAATCGAATTACATTTCTGCCATTATTCTGTGATCCTGACGCCGGAAAAAATATCAGAACCTGTTTGGTCAGACGTATGAAGTCAATTTATAAAGTGAGAGGTTTCAAGCTATTTATTTTTTCAATTTATAAAAGGAATTTATAATGAGTGGAAATGAGTTATAGAGATTTACTTAAAGTTTAAATTATGTAGTAATTGTTGAATAGTTATCAAATTAACAGTCAAATCATGGTAAATGAATTTATAAAGAGAAAAACTAAAGATGTTCAAACAATCTTTGAATTTATAATGAGTGAAAATGAGTGATGAAGGTCAACAGTTTTTTTTTATTCAGGCAATTTTATATACCAAAAAATCTACACACTTGACACTGCTGCTTGTGTGTCAATGGGAACTTAGTTTCTTACCCGTATATGTGCATGTTTAATAGTTACCCATCATTAAATTTATATAACAAAATCAGTAAATATATGATTTTTATTTATTATTTAGTACGTTAAATTAATCTTCTAATAAAAACTCACCAATAGTTACTTGTTTTTATACCCATTTAATTTTTCATTATAAAGTACTTTTTAAATCATCATCTAAATTATTCAACTTTATTAGTTAATAGTCTAATATTGTGCATCTTGTATGTACCATGATACACGTATTACTTCAATACCTATTCAGATAAAAGATTTCATACCTATAAGATCGTAAACATTCAATGGCGGAGCTAGCAACAAAAGTGGGGTGCACAAGATCGAAGAAAAAAAATTTTCCCTCTAACACACACGGCTTAATTACCCACCAATATATATAAATTTTTTTTTTTACAAGCTAAAAAACAAAATTTCCAATTTGGCTGCACCGGGGACCAGGGGAGCACCCTTGGATCCGCCAGTGTAACCATTCCATACTTTTTTAACCGGATAATATGCATTTTTTATTCTACGCCGGTACACATAATACACAGTTGATATTTTATCTAGTAAATAAATAATATAATCTTTAAAAAAGTATTATGATAGTAGAATAATATAATCGTTAGAGGCTTTACTAATAATAATTATAAGGGAAATTTACGAAATACACTCTGCATTTAATTATTCATAGCATATTTACGATTACATACCGCGTCTTTAGAAATTATAATTTGCACCCTACATTTTCATTTATTATTAATAAATCACACTTTTTATTGAAAAAAGTTAAAAAAATTACTTGTTTAGACTGAATTTCCTTTATTTCTTCCGATCTAATCACACCTTATGTACATATATATATATATTATATTTTGTAACACTTCACAATTTACATACAATTTAGAAAATATAAATAAAATTTTTTTTTCTAATTTTAGTTTATAAAGTAGGTAAAATATGAACCCGTCATTAACCTTAAGTAAACAAGTTTTACTCAATACATGAAAAATCAAGTTAAATGATATGCGATATTTGGTCGTATTTTGCAATTTTATTTTTTCCCTTCTTGTTTATTGTGTGTTTTTCATCTTTATTCTTATCGATTTTAATAAGAAAATAAAAGTAGTAAAATTATTTGTTATAAAAACGTAAATATTTTCATTATTGATGATTATGCATAGGTTTTTATCGAATTTCCTTGATTTTTGTGAAATTTTAATTATCTTGAGTTTGTATAATTGCATCCACGGAAATAAAGAAAATAATTTGACGAATATTTTTCTAAGATAAACAAACCTATACCTGTTTAATATTTTATTATAATTTAGTTTTTAAATCATCTAACTTTTGTTCATTTAATACTTTTAGTTGACGGCCTAATATTGTGTATCGTACATGTACCGTAATACTTGTATGTCCATGATACCCATTCGGATAAAAAATTTCATACTCATAAGATCGTACCCACCCATACACCATTTTAACCGGACAATTCCAATATAAAAATATGAAACATATATTAAGAAGAAAAACACATTAATTGAATGAGTGTGATTTTGTTTCACAAAATTTCCTTATTATGGAAATAATATCAATCAACAGTAATAATCCAAAAAAAAATCTATATATATATATATATATATACACACACACACACTTAAAGAGAGTAAAGTTTCCTCTTTTTTTTTCCCGGCTCAAACTCACCTTGTAAATCTAGAAATCTGATCTTGGCCCTTGGTTTTATCTGCTTATCTTCGCCATTGATTTCCTTTTTTTTAATCAGTTTAATCAATTAGTTACATTTTTTTCATTTCATTTTTATATTTTAATCATTTTATATTTTCATTTTATCTTCTTTCTTTTAAATGGCATCCGATTATTTTGCCATTTCCAAAATCATATCTCCTTTGATTAGACCGCTTCTTTTCTTTCTTCATCCAAATATCCTATCTTGAAGAAGCCGAATTTGGATAACAAGAAGTTAAATTTGTACTAATCATTTATTTGACGGTAAGTTTTTTTTTTTTAAACAAATTGGGCGAAACTTTCTATGGGCTATCTCGTTTTCTCTTATTTTGATTGGTTTAAATTAGAAAGTTCAGTGATCCGTCTATTGGATAATCTTCGCCGAGAGCCCTAATTTCATTTACCGTCTATGTTTCCAAAATTAATCGACATTTATTATGAAAGTTTCTTACCAGTTTTGCCAACCCCAATTACAGAAAATCATTGGCGATTGATATGGAAAACGTTAACTTTAAATGGGGAATTGCTCTAAAACATAAAAAATCATGATTGGTGTTTGAGATTAAAAAATTTTTCTTATTCATACTTTAATATTATTTTATCAATAATGAATCTTATTATATGCGTGCACGAAAAAAAAAACCACCTTTAATTTACTCCATAGTTTATTAATATGGAGTTTAACCTAAATCATGCACACACTCTTTCAAAAGGAAGTCTGCAACATTTTTGTATCCTATTTGATTCTAGTTTGCAAATCAACAACTAATATAAACATCAATTCGGCTAATTGATTCGGCGAGGAAATCCAATCCATTCACAAGGTAGATGATTTTCTTGATTTGTCACCCTCTTATATCTACTATGATTTTTCACCGTTCATCTCCGGCCAAACGAATTCACCAATGAAGCTACTCAAGTTGTCTTCCAAATGCAATCTGCAATGTATCCATGGGAAATATATGTAACCAAATACATGTTGATTTTTCGCAAAGATTGACTAAACAATTTCTGCATTCATTTTTCAGGGATGAAACTGTGCCTTGCTGCTGATCAATAATGCTACCGTGAAACACGAAATATATCACGAAGCTTGCCAGAGTTCATCGAGGTTGCTTGCAGACCACTCGAAATTGCAAAACTATTTTGCAGTGTATTGGTTTGATCATTCCTCCACTATGAGTGCCACGCAAATTCAGTTTTTTTTCTTTTTTCTTTTTTTTTTTTTTTTGGTACTATGCATCTATAAATCTTGAAGTTAAAAAATAAAAAAATAATAAAAATAGCACCTTCAAAGGCTTGCCTATATGCTTCTTATTACATTTATTAAATTTGTCATTAATTGTAATCACATGTTGAATGTATTAATATCATTCATTTTGTTTATTATTCAATTTCAACATATAGATTCGCTGCATGTAATCTGATTGTTTTCATGAAACTGTTGTGCATTCAATTTCAATATTTCATTTGCTATTTTAATTTTATATATTGCATAAAACTCTTTTGTAGAATTCTACATTACAAATATATGAAATTATCCATTTGTGACCTTATGAAATAGTGTGGAAAATTGATTGTAGTATTATCCATTTGTGTCATTAGTTGTAATGACATATTGAATGTATTAATTTTGTGACGAATCTTACGAATTTAAATCTATACAGTAATTATTTCATTTTTTAGATACAAATGCTAAATTATTTGTTATGTAAATATTTATTTTTGCATTTGTTTATAATGCACAAACTCAAATTTTTCATATTATCCTATACTATAAAAGAGCTAACACCGGTTATTGTTTTCTGGAACAATAACTTCCTTTTTTTTAATTAAAATCTTGGCCCAAAATCTTGCTAAATCCCACACTGATAGCCGATTGCTTTTCCTCTCAAATCTTCTTCAACCTAACGCAAATATCTCTGCTCCCTTTTTGTTTGACGAATCGAAGCGTCACCAACCGCCCATCATCGGTGATTTCCGGCCGCTTCCGCCAATTGGATTGATCATCGGCGAGCAGGTAAGCTTCCTCAAATTCTTGCTTCGATTTGTGCTTCAATTTTTTGTTCGTAATCTTCTTAGGATTTCGATCATGGATAGTGGGTGAAATTTGGGTTATGAAGGATAAAATTCGTAGGGATATTTTAGGGTTACGAAGGATAAAAGGATTGGGATGAAGGGAAATTTGGGATTAGGGGAATAAAAAATCTCAGTAATTGTTGAATTTCTTTATGTCAATATCATGCATCAACAATAGTTAAACAAAATATTTTCATAACAATAGCAAATTGTAAAAATAGAGTATTCTTTTGAACATTTACAACATGGCATCTTAAACAAGATCTCCATATGAAGTAATGCTCCGCCTTCTAGATTAATGAACTATTATATTTGCTTAAATTTTGACTCATTTTTTTAATTACCTGTAATCATTCTCAGGATGGTACTCAACTTTTTTTAGTTTTTCTATTAATCTAATTCTCAGCATTAGATGACCCCAATGTGTTTGACTATAGATGATATATAATATATTAAATTGTCACATTTTCATCCACAAATTTTGACTCTTGAAAGTTCTCCATTCTCCGCCAGGATGGTGCTTCTTGCTTCTGCACTCTTTTTCCTTCGTTTCTACCTTTTTCTATCCTCTCACATTTCCTAATAATTTTATATAGTTGTACATCTATTTAATCAGCTTGGTCGTATGAGATTATCTTCTTGTGTGCTAGAGGAGAGTATTATAAAAGTAACAACTGTCATAACTTAAGACATTGCAATAAGGAGGAGAAGGTGAAAGAACCAAAGCTTTCGAAAGGTAGAAAACGAAGTACGTATACTTGGTTTAAGAGACTTAGAGAAACTAATTTGGTGTCAGCTTGAAATATGTGAAGGGATGGTAGTTGGAGATAGCTTTATTTGCCTTCCCCTGGGATTTTCTCCTCAAGTCTCCCACTCTGCTTTTGCTAATTCTTTTAATAACTTTTAATTGCAAATGAGTAGTCGTAACTTAGATATGTAGGATGGCTTTTGACGGTTGTTGCCCTGATTGCAAACTTCCAGTGGATGATTGTCCTCTAAGTAAGTCACAGAGGCTTTTACGACTTTTTGTTTGTATTGATATATGTGAGTAAATGATTCTGGAGTACTAAAACGTTCAATTTCTATGCATTCGCTTGTATTTAAATATTAGTTCTAATATTTTGTGAAATTGCAGAAGCGTGCAAGAGATTCTTCCTCCTTCACTGGGTTCAACATCTGAACCTCCCGCCTCTTTTTGATGGAATCACCAGGTACTCTGATAGGTATTGAATTGTTGAATTAAATCCCCTATATATGTTGTTAATTATGTGATATTGTGGTTAAAAGTGTGTATTTACGTTTAGTTTGCTGAATTGTAGGTTAACATCCAAGAAGAGGTTGAGTTGGCTCAAATTCAGATCATTTGAGCACGAATTACGGAGTTTGGGGACCAACAAGTAACAAGGAAGAAGAAAGAGGATTGAAAGGAAGAGGGAAAAATCTCGGGCTTGAAGTTTGTTCATTGCGGGTGCAACGTCAAAAGCATTGCGGGGGCAATGAAGGAGCGATATCTGATACAAATCAAGATCTAGAGAGCTGAAAGTTAGTTGCAGGTGCAACGAAATGGTCATTGCACCCATTGCGGCCTTGAAAAATTACAGATTGCGGCCGCAATCGCCTGTCCAAAAATGAAGTTCAGAGAGCAATTCAGAGCATTGCGGGCGCAATGATACCGAATTGCGGGTGCAATGAAGGAATTGGGAGATCATTCATTTGTTCATCGCGGGCGCATTCACTTACTTCATTGCGGCCGCAATGACCAATGGGCAGAAAGTTTTTATTTTCCTTTTTCATGTCAAAGTCTTAATTTGGTAGGTTTCTTTTATGATTTCCAAGCACTTTTTAGGGCTCATTAGCCTCTTATAAATAGGCTATACTAGTTCTCAATTGAGGATATTCATATACATACACATATACATTAAATTAGTTAGTTTCTTGGAGATTATTATGCAAGTTTGGATTCGGTTTTTGAAGACAAGTCTTCGATTGAAGGATATTGGTGCAATTCTCTTTTTCTCCAGCCTTAGTCATCAAAACCCGGTGATGGATTCCTACTCTCTTATGCTTAATTTTATTCAGTCTATGAGTAGCTAATTCTTTTTCTTGGGACGAACAATGTAGCCCTATTGTGAACCCTAGTTGCTTGTTTGTTGATTCAATCTTAAAAGTTGATTTCTAGTTAATTCTTCATCGTTGTTTTGTATGACTTTCACTTATTTGACGCGTGAATTTGTGAATGTTTATTGGTTTTTGTTGAACTCGAGAGAGAAATGCATATATTAGATTAGGCGATAAAGGATATTAATTTAGACAAGACAAAGAGATTTGCTTGTAGTTACTGCGATCACATAAATTGAACTTCGGGGATATTTGCATGAGTTCTTATTATTAATGTACTTAAGAGAGTTGTTAACGCGCTCACTTAGAGATAGGTGAGGGCGCCTAAAGCTAGCTTCGAGAGGAGTAGTTAATTAATTACGTTAACTCGATAGTTAACTAGATTTGGTTTTTGTTGAATCAATGAATGGGTAGCTACGGGAATCAATAGTGGTGAAGTTGTGAGTCCCAAGTTCACATCAATCTTGAAGAAAACTTTCATAAATAATTTACGTCTTCTTAGTTTGTTTACTTTTAATTGTTAGTTATTTATTTACTTTTACAACCAACTCAAAATTGCGATTGTTTCAACTAGAGCGTGAATTGAATATTCAGTACTTGAATCTTTCCTTATGGGAACGATAACCAAGACCCATTGTCCACTTTATTACTTGTTCAACCCATACACTTGCTGACTTGACACACACATTTTAAACGAACATACTCTCTTTTCCGTTCCGAGTTTATCCTGCCCACTTGCTGTATTTTGGTTCTTTTGCTTTTCATAATTATTTTTTTGTTAGTGCAGTTTGATTTTTATTATATATTTATCTCATAATTCGATATGAGATTTTGTATTTACAAAGTGTATATCAATTATCATTGCTTATATCCCCAGCACGTATGGATTGTCAGGGATTATAAGGTCTGTAATCACTCATCTTTGGCTGTTTTTATTGTTTCATTAATCATTTTGGTTGTATAAGATTGACTTGTTAAAGTACATACTATCATTGTGAAATTTGTAAACTATTTGAAGGGTTAGAACTTATGATGTGCTTGGGATCTGCTTGATTTTTAGAACGAATTATGGATTAAAGTTTAAACTTATGAAATAAAAAGGGGAAAAAAGAGAAGCGTGATTAATATGATTGTTGATTTCGTCTTCGTGCTTGCCCAATGTTATAATTAAAATAATTTTCTATCCTCCTTTAGACGGTACTGAATTTGGACTGAGATGTTTCTTTATGTTTACATGACAATATCACATTGGTTCCCATTGAGCTCGAAAATAGACCCACCTGATATAAGGAGAAAGTTTATCTTGAAAATAAGG
>CAVNYN010240819.1:0-30915 GCA_963692815.1 Nyctanthes arbor-tristis | reverse complement strand
GAGGCACATCCTGCGATTTACATCCTCCACCAAGGTCCAGGGCAGGGTCGGTGGGGGCCCTCGGGTTTGGGGTTCAAACCTTTTGTATATGGTTTACACACATCATTATCAATCAGGTGTACCCACCTCATCAGATGATTCACTTACATTCTATGAGGGGAAACCACCTCTAGAGATAAATAGAAGTAAAAAAATGAGTGACTTCAACTTGTGATCTTTGCTTGCCCCCACCCGAGTTTCTTTCTAACATAGAAAGATGAGTGACATATATAACTTTTCACTAATTCTACATAAAAAAAGGTGCAGATTTTTCCTTGTCTGCCATGTTTGTCTGAACAGTCTCCCTCTCCAACAAAAATAACTAACTAATTACATATAAAGAAAAAGATTAATCATTTGGAGTAAGAATGTTCATAAAATTGCACGTGAAAGGATGCACGCTCGCCACAACTTTTCTATCTACAGAGTGTTACATAACAACAAAGCAAAGCATGTGGAATCAAGAAAGCAAACATAAAAAGTTTCTTGGCCATCATTTGTGTCATTATGACTTAAGTGACTATAAGGAAGATCAAGAACGGCACAAAAGAGATGAGAAAAGCTGAGTAGGAAGCTGGCAAAGATTAAAAAGAACAACTAGGAATTCAATTAAGGAAAATTTTCAAAAACCACCCACTGACATGTAGATCCATACGCACCACACGAAGCGGGAGATTTTATTACAAAACCTCTCAGAGGTTTCGGAAAGGGACTCTAGAAATTAATGTGATATATATTATAAGGAGTTTTATCACATGAAGGTTTGAGTTATCGCATTGATATTTGTTTCATTTCGATAATATATACTTGTATTTTTGTATATGTTTTATTTTTGTATATGTTGAGAAGTTGAAAATGGTGTAATTACTGATAGAAACCACGTGGCACAATTTTTTATCAATTGTATGTGTGTGTCTAAATAATAACTAACTGAATATATCTAGACGAACAAAAGTTGTGACAAAATAATTCTATTTACTATTTACCTAGAATAACTAAAACACACCTTGTTCAAAACCTTACTAGCATTTTATTTTTAACGTAATGAGACGCCAAAAATGAATTATAAAGAGTTTGTTGCCTTCTCACTCAAGACCATAAGTACCAGTCCTACCCAGTCGAGTTTTCGAATAGGTTAAGATGTCGAATAAGATTCTAAACCACGCTTTTTTTTAATTTTTAATTTGCTAGATCGGAAGAGCACACAATGAAACAATTAATTTAATAAATTTAAAAAATTAAAATGGAATAGGGCAAAAATAGCCTGAGTCCATTCCACTATTTTCTATACAAATTTTCATGGTCCAGGAGCTACTCCATTCTCCGTGACAAAATTAAGAACTAGCATATGGATTCAAGGTGTCCTATTTGTTATTAAATCGAGATTTTTGGACACGTATATATCAGTTCTCCATTATAATCCAGAATTCTTTTCCTATTTCCACACTTAAGCAAGGAATCACTACTGCATGCGAAGTGGCACGTTGAGATTACCTTCCCTAATTAATCAACTCTATTAGTTAATTTAGACACGTTCAAGTGTATGATTTATCTTTTATTTGTCAAAATGTAATTAATACGAGGTCCCCTTTCTTCCATTTTGGTGGCTTAACAACTTGCTCTGAGATTTGAAATTTCTAATAATCTATTGAAGTGACCACACTCCATAGCAATCAAGAACGTACATTAGAAAAGTTTGGGGTTATATATCTAATGCATGCATCAATACAATGAAGAAGGATTGAATTTTCCCAACTAAACAAGAAAATTTCAATTTTAAGTTGAAAAATTCTTCAATTAATTCATTAATTAATTAGCATGATATGACAAGAGTTAGTGTTAAAATGAATTTCAAATACCTCTCCAAATACCCACAGTACAATATATAGTTTAGCCTTTTCATTGTTCCTTAAATGCATAGCAATTATAGATGATAGGGTTAACAACTTGAGGGTGTTAGTTGACATCTTTTCATAAAATTGTAAATGTAACACTCGATTAATTGGTAATCTAGATGCATATAAATCTTCCCTTATCGAGGTAATAGATGTTGACCATTAATTGATATTAGCGCCTACCTTTGCCACCAAATTTAGCAACTCTATATTAAAAAATAATGTAGATGTAAGTGCATGCTTAAGATAACTTCTGAAAAATCCAAAGTAACTTTTTCCGGCTCAAAACTGATTCTTAACCCATTATAGTAATTTTAACATTGCTTTCCAAGTTTATAAGTGCTAATCTAGCGAAAGTTAACTTAAAATGATGTTTTCTACAAGAACATTTTCAGAAAAGCAAAATCAAAAGCTAAAACAATCCTGAATAGGCTCAAAGTGCCATAGCAATTTTGTTGGTCACTATATTCGATTCATGTATTTCTCTTTGATAGTTGGAAGGGGGTAGGGGAGGATAAGAATAAGAAGTGGTGGACAGACATAAGCCATAAACATATATATACATAAAAAGCCATAACCACTTTCTTTAACCAACTCCTTTGACACTTTACAGGTTAATTTGTATATCTTTTCCGAGAAAATAAGAATATTCGGACACCTCATATGAGCCAAAAGAATGGTAAAAGAAAGTTATTAGTTGTCTAAAGATGTAATTCTTGATTCAAATGAGTCACATATACATGTAAGGACCAAATTGCTTCATTTCATGCACAAGAATACATGATAATTTAATACAAATGTTCCTTTAAAAATGAGAGTTGACAATGACATCTAAATGCATGAAGTAATCATAAGGAATATTCACGGTTTAACTTGCTTAATAGAGTTTTGGAAGGCCAACCACTAAAAGAGGAGTTGGCTAATCTTACTTCAGTGGTCAAGCCAGTTGACATGTAATAGCGATCTTACATATAAAATAAAAATCCAATAAATTATTATAAATACAATTACTTGAACAAGTGATAAACCCAAATTTGTTTAAAATTTTAGGGTGCCAGTGTAATAATATGATAATGACTCGTCCCCAATATCTACATATTTTATAGAATTCTGATTGGTGAGGCAACATTAATCTATCAACTGTTCCATAGATTCTAGTGGGCGCATCCTATCCAACTCCATTTGCATGTGGAGATTAAAAGAAATATCCAAGTTAATAAAAAGGGAATAATTTGGCACCTTTATTTGAAAAAGCATATCTCATCTCAAGTCCTAAATTTGGTCCAAAAAAGACTTA
Organism: Nyctanthes arbor-tristis; assembly: GCA_963692815.1. NCBI lineage: Eukaryota > Viridiplantae > Streptophyta > Magnoliopsida > Lamiales > Oleaceae > Nyctanthes > Nyctanthes arbor-tristis. The sequence goes on along the minus strand of CAVNYN010240819.1, from coordinate 27,684 downwards.
TCTTACACGTGGCATGAAGTAAATGCACACGAAATTCAACACAAATGTTAAGAGGTTATGCCCATTGCAAGTTGAGGATTTTTGTGGTCACAGCCTAATAGGCTATATATTGCTACTTAAAGAATATAAATTATATTAGTACAAGAAGGACCACAATTTGATACCATAAATTTTAATGGCTTTCCTAGAAATATATACAAAGAAATTCGAAATACAAGAATCCATCCGCAAAGAAGATAAATATGCTGATATTAAGAGCTCTTTATGTCAGCACCTAAACCTAAAGTGAGATTTCAAGAAGAGTTGCACAAAAGTTGGCAAATGTTATTGTGTAGTTGGAGAAGGGTTGAACGCTCCCCCTTTTCTCAGCTGCCATGGTTCTCTGTCATTGGGAAAAAAATTCTTATCTACAACCAAAAAAAAAAGGGTTGGCAAATGTTATTTCTTGAAAATGATTAAATGAATTTCTTTATAAAAATACAATTTTTCCACAATCGATAGAAAGAAATAACAATGTTATTGACTTACTGTTATCCTAAAATTTATCTTTTGGGGTAAAGGAATTATGAGGATCAGAGAAGATTGCATTTTTGAGTGGTTCAACAAAGCAAATTGTTAGAAAATGACACCTAAGGGATAAAGCAAATTAGGATCTACAAAACATATACACACAATAAAACATTTCAATTGGGCCCTGCAAGTTTCATCCAAAGAAAGGGAAAATTTTCTTGTATTTCAAGAATAACGAGACGATGTACTTCAAATAAATAAAAACAAAACGAGCGACTATCAAAATTCAAATTAATCAGCTGGACTTTCTAATGTTCCTTCATCGGTACTTAATCTGCTCAGAGTATCAAGTCTCCTAAAAATTTTCAACTGTCAATGAGAACTGAAAACACAGCACATGAACATGGGCAAGTGTTGGTGGTCGCATTATATTGAATGGGCAAGAAAAAGAAGGGCCATTTTCACATTACCAAAATAAAAATTGATGAAGCACTTGGGAACCAAGGAAACAAATTGGCCCAGAAAATGAGTGTCGTTTGCACCTGTTTCATATGAACTCAGCCTCCACATTTTGGGTTCAAAATAGCAAGAATTGGGACCATTTTCCAATTGCTCATGAAATCCACACTTAAAGCAAGCAACTCCAACATGGAAATGCATAAGCAGCAATATTCTTAAGTAAATTTTGGAGATCAACCCAAAAAAAGTTAAAAGGTGAAATCATGAAGGGGCACACTCGATATTGAACGACACGTTTAATTGTTTTCGTCGTCATGAGTTTCAACCCGAAAACCAACTTTTCCTATTGAATGCAAGGCTATTTGATCTTGGTAACAGTGCTGGCTCATTTCTACTGATAACACCAAATTTCAGCTTAATAAGTTAGGTTCTTCTAAATAGACTACAAATCAAAATGGCTGAATAGCTGAATCCGTTTCATTACATCTGTTCAGATTAAATACTCAGAATCAAACAGCGGTAAGGAAGATTATCTACCTCTTATACAGTGCTGCCCTCTATAATTACTTTGGCATCACTTCACACCGAAACCTTGTGTTGTTGCTGAAGAGGAACCAGAAACTCCACTCTCGGCTGATCTAATCAACATCTCTGAAGAATACGAGCCACTTTTCTTTAACTTCCCTGGGAATTCCCGACCTGGGTTGCCCTTTAAGGAAAGATGTCTTCTAAATCGATTCCGATTAAGTGACAATAATGTATTGCGAGTAGATGCGTGCATAGAACCTTCAACACAATTGACACCGTGTGCACAGTTCCAGGACTTGGATGACCCATCTTCCCGAAAAGGTTTCACACGAGGGAAACTGTTTCGTAACATGGGGATAATTCGACGGTTGGGAGAATTCTCTTCTTCAACTCGAAGACAAATTGGACATGGAGGATCATTTTTACATGCCTTTGGTGTTTTTTGGTCCAAGCACTCAGCATGGAATACATGACCACATGAAAGGACTCCAGCAACAGGCATGTCTCCACTTTTCACAATCCTCTGAGAGCTCCAAGGGGATCTCTGTGAAAGAAACCTCTCACACAGGCCACATCTGAAATAATCTGAAGTACTGCACAATCTATTGGAAAGATCATAATCGAAGGATTCAGATATTTCGGTCAGATCAGCACGACGACCAGCACTTAAAAGACGTCTATCTTCTGGTGGAGTAATGGCATCAAATTCTGAATATTGAGCAGTGGCATCATGAGAGGCTTCCCTAGTGGGTGTTTCTGGAGGAAAGGACAATGGATGAATTGCTTTGGACATAAAACTACAACGGCTAGAGAAGTTGCGTTGATGTGACTTGACCATGGACTCGTAATCACGGCTACTGTCTGATTGGGGCGAAGTAGAGTCGCCACTATCTCTAGCTGCCAATGTTCCCTGTCAAATTATCAGTTTAATTAAAATGTTTGAAACAGCAAGATGACTATGAATGGGATATAAAACCAAAAACAAAAACAGTACCTCCATCATCGGTGAAAGGGATAATGGCCTCAAAGCTGCATCTGTCAATGGCAGTTAAAACCAAGAAACAATATGACCTTGTAAATACCATAATAATACGGGCAGAAGAATTTAAGCTTTCTCACGGTAAATGCTGATAACAATAACTAAAAAGCCAACCTAATTAACAGAATATACTATATTATCATGAAGATGCACAAGATGATTAGAGAAAGTTTCTATTTGCACATGCAATCAATACCAAAGAGACATATTTCTTCCATTCTAATCGAAGGCATATTTCTGCAGGTAAATCTTTTTTCTTGTGAAGGAGCAATTCTCTAGTTCTATTCTCATATATCAAACAGCAGATTATAACAATGCATCCATCTAATCATCCTCATTTTAAGTATGTTAATTTCATGCAGTTTTGTTCTCTTACGAACACAAAGCTCACTATCATAAATCTGGGTGAATTTATGTTAAGCACAACGGGCCTTTTACCTTCTAGGAATTTCAATCCAAAAAATTCTTGCAGCATTTCTCTTTTTCATCTAACTTGCTTTAGTCATAATCTCATACAAATTGCATTGAATTCTCCTTGTTAACAAGACAATTATATCTCAAAAACCACACGATCTATAGTAAATCTATCATCGTCCTTATTCCTATAGCTATTATTACTAAAGTGGCCCTGCACACGATTAATCTTGGTTTAACTTAACCTACAACCTTAATTACAATTTATGTCAAAGCTATAACTCAAGATTCAAGCTCATTTTCACCCCATCAACTAAAATTATGTCTTCAGTGAATACATATCGAAGAAAACCTCATCTTGGATACATCTTGGAGGTTCATACATGACTAAGGCAAGAAGATAAGGGCTTAAAAGCAGAAAACTAAACTGTCATCCTCCCAAATACACTACAATATCTATCTCTCCATGCCATCCTTTGTTTAAGGGAAGTGTAGTGTTGGGTTGCTCAATAGTTTCATCCACAATCCCCATTACAGGCTTCATGCCAGTTAGGGTGACCTTATAGATGAATCAAGGCACAATTTTAACAAAATAGCAACAATTGCCAAAAGCATAAGTAATGCAACAAATAGATTGGGAACGGTTTGAAGATTTGATGTGGCACAACTGGTTAAGAAATATAATAAAAGAAAAAATGCATAAAGTCATCATATTGCAAGGGAAAAATAGATACAAATCTTGCAATGAGAAAAGTCGAGAAAAATGAAATACTGATTTTCATGCCTCTGCTTGAAGTACCATAATTAACGGCACTGATTTCTTGTATGGCTAGGGGAGTCCATTTCTGGGAAGGAGAGACGTCTGGTGGACTAAAATATGGGCCAGCACCGTCAGATATCATATAGTGGGGATTAGAAAAATTATATCCCCTTGTCCAGCTTCTACTCCCTCGGCTATTTGATGATGCAGATGAGCCCAAACGAATGCCATCATGAGACCTAAATGATAGGGAGTCATATTGGTAACCAAAATCCCATCTTGACGGGGGTGGCGAAAAGCTCGTATTAGTTCGCCAATAGGGTTCGTGTGGTCCAACAGACCACTCCCCATTGGGTGTGTTAGATCCATGTGGCCTTGCAGCCACACAACAAAGGGACCCCGTCTTAGCTATTTTTCAGAAGATCCTTCAGAAGCCTAATTCCTGCTCAAATCCCACAATAATTGGAATGTTCAAAAGAACACAAGGCTCAATCCTTTTCTTTTCTTCTTTCTTTTTCAGGCTTCTCACAGTATATTTATAATTTATTTCAATCAACAGACCAGGTATAACTTTACAAATTTCTGACATACCTGTACCAGCACATTCATATCAAATTTATAAATTCTCTCTTTCTGCTGAAATATGCTGAAATGCAGAAAATGGCAACACCTGAAACGAACAGATATTATACCCCTAAATATTCAACAACACAAGTTCAATGCAGCATGATATCCAAACAATATATTGACAATAGATTCTGGCCACTGAACTACAGTAAGTATGCGTACATCCAGAGTACGCCAAATTCCTGATACATAACCAAAAAAATGGATAATCTAAATGCTGAAATTCTCTTAAAATTTTTTGAGAATCCCCGTGTGGGGTCATTCTCTTTTCAATTATTTCACATACATCATTAGCTCCTCCAAAAATACGAAAGAAATCATAGAATGATAAATTATCTTAAAACTACCTGCTATGTCAGAGGAAAGACATATAAATTCAAGGAACAAAATAAAATTTCTGTAGAAGAAAGTCAAATACTAAAATAATCTTTTTGTTTCCAGAAGGAATTCAATCATTTCCCATACAGTATACCCATAATTACAGAGACCCAACAACGAAAAGGAAGAATCTTTCTTCAACTTCATTTAGGGGGGGGGAACCTCTTTCACCTAGTACTTGCAGCAAAAATGCACTACATCCAAAAAATGAAACTCAAAAAAAAAAAATATATTCAAAAACCCTAAAATTATACATACCAGAAACCGTAGAAGAAGATTAGCTTACAATTGCACACATTGCACAAGCACTGAGCTGAAGAGAGTGAAAATTTTCTGTGCGTAACACTGGACGCAAGAACCCTACTGTGACGGAGAATAGCGCGATTATTTAAGTGAATATTTTGCAACTATGCCCTTGTAAAAGTCGATATCTTTGCTTTCGACCCCTTAACTTCTCTATTTGTGTGTGTGTGGCACACATTTTCCAATTTCTTTTTTCCAATTTTGTAAATTTCTTCCCGGTGGATTTATTTAAGTATCGTTTCTCTTTAGCATTAATTTTGGGTTTATAATAATGTTGTTGGATTATGGAAAATTTTTAAAAAGAACTCAATCTAATTCCAAAATCAACAAAAGTCATGATTAAAATCATATATCTCCACTCATGTATAGAAATTCTATAGATATTTCAAGTAGTCAGAGAAGAGAAAAGAAAAATGTTTCAAAATAGTACACACACCTTTTGTCTTTTACTAAACAAGACGAAGTTGCTTCATCTACTATTTGTCTTGAGCAAATGTAAGTTCAAATGTGTTTTTAGGTACTTAGACAGATGAAGATATGTTTTGATCATTTCTAAACAGAATTAAACAAGAAAGATAAAAACTTTTAGCATGTTGAGTTCAATGGAGTATCGAATATCAAACACGCACAAAAATCTACATTTGAAACAGGTAGTACTTAGAATCTTTACAAAGTGATGAATTAGACTAAAAGATAAACATTATGAATCATAATTCCACTATAAATAAGCTTTATAACTCATCAGGGTCCACATCTTAGCTGTTATGTATCTGTCTAATTATTGATGTAATCAGGATAATTCACTGCTGATTCTTTCAATTATTCCAAATACTTAAACAAACTGACAAAATTTGAAATATTCCTTTGAACAATCCTTCCAATTATTGTTCAGTGCTAACAATGTTAAAACAGAAACCAGAAACCAAAATTAGAACAGGAATTGTAGGATATTTATCATGTATTCATGTTTGTGCTTTATAGTTACAACAGAAAGTACGTCAGTCCATGATTCTCTGTACAGGTCCAAGAAAAATCAGCAACAAAACCAGCTCTAACGAGGCGATTTGGACCCATAGCTTCAACACTAGGATATAACATCAAACTTGCTGAACAGGATAATCTTCTACAAATGTATTGACCAGAGAACGGTCCAGTCCCAAAGTAAATCCTGGGATCAAATACTTTAGCGTACGTCTAGGTTGAGTAACAGCATGTCACGAGACCGAGTGTCCATGATATGATAATCGCACACTGGCACGCTATTGGGTACTAGAGAAAAGCATCAAAATTATCTTCCAGTGAATGGAGTTGTCTATGAAGAATCAAAGTACCGTACCCTTGGAGCTACTTGCAAGCTATTCCGTAGACATGAGGATTTATCAGCGAGGCAGTAGATAAAACAACCTGATTAATGTCAAGATCCAAAAAGCCTGCTTTAGCAATACTTTTCCCAGTATTCCTCGTGAGATGACACCCGTCAGTAACTGTCTGCTGCAACGGATCAAGAACCCCTTGCACAAGTCTAAGAATCGTCCCATCTGTCAATTAATAAAGTAGTCCTCAGCAACATGAGGGCAAGCAAATTAAGAAGTTGGGTATGAAGCAACTCCAATCTTATTTGGTATAAAAGAAATTTCAGACTTGATTTATATTACCTTTTGCAGCAACATGTTCGACAAAAACATAAAAACCACCAGGCCTTAGCACCCTCCTTACTTCTGAAAACAAAGATAAATCAGTAATTCCAAACCATGGAAATTGATGATGGAGGATATTTTTAACGTTTATCCTTTTATCCTTTTCATGTTCCAGATTCAGGGGTCAGGAAGATTGAAGCAACATGAACGCCCATACCTTGTTATGTCAGATCAACGTCTTCTACAGAACACAGGACGAGAGTTCCAACAACAGCATCAACAGAAGCATCTTTTAGTGGCAAGGCCTCTGCAACCAACATAATGTTAACAACATCAACCAAAAATATTGACGCCCATGCTTCTTCATATATAGATCAAATCAACATAATTGGTCTTTTACTATTAATTACACCAGTGGAGGAAGAGAGACGGAAGACAGGAAGAGTACCAAAAACATTAAATGTTGATCAAATTTGTAGCATAATTTTCAAATGACAGCATTTTGAGGAAAATGTTACACACCAACAACCTAATAAACCTTAAAAGATGTCGAGCAAAATACATACTGCTTGAATAAACCTGAAATTTGATGGCGGAAGTCCTGCAGCCTCTGCAGCTGCCACTGCATATTTCTTCATCTTGCTGTTCGGATCGATGCCAAAAGCATTTACACTAGGGTTATTTGCATAGTATTTCAAATTGGGGCCATTACCAATTCCAATCTCCAAAATGTTCTCGGCCTTCCCTCTCAAATTAGAAAAGAGTTGTGACTTATAACCTGCAATCTTATCATATACCAGCACTATTCATATGAAGTTACAAATTTCAAATTTAAGGCATAACATGAACATTGAATAGGTTGTTCCAAAACTCATGCCTAACCTCAGCCTCATAAGACATCATAGTTTTGTCCAAAGCTAATGCATAGAACTCCTCGTACCATTCTGGCCTTGGAGGATGAATCCTATTCAACACTGCCTGCATTTACATAATTTTAATTTCTAATATCATATCTCTTCCAAGAATGGACATTATTATTTCAACTTATAATACAAACTTTCCACCTAATTTTCTACGTTGAGTTGGCTATGCCTAATCAACAATTGAACTTGTCGGTTCTCAAATGATAACACTAAAGTGCCTCATGGGAAAACTTGAATAGTTGGAATCATTACAGCTATTCTAGTGGAGCATATGTGAACCTGTTGTACGTAACATAGAGAAATGAAAAAATCTGAAATTTTAAGCTACAATTAACTCAAACCTAGTACTTGTTTTCTCTTACGAGATTAATGTAATAAAAATATTACCATGGGATCATCCGAGGCTAAATTTTTATCCGAGGCAATTGAAGGATTGATGGGCAAAAGACCAGTTCCTAGTACTGCTCCCATAAATTGTCTTCTGCTACAGAATGAACAGAATCTTCCACATTACATGTTAACAATCCCTCTGTTCTTTTCTTTGATTCATTTGGGCTACTGTGTGAAACTGGAAAGAAGATGCTGCTAATTCTTTTTAAGGTTGACGTTTTAGTACTATTTGTGGGATAGATAGAGAGGCAGGAACCAAAATTGTAAAGATTTAGGATCATTTTATGGAAAACGTTTTGTGGGTTGCAGGAAGAGCAGATAATCTACGTTTAAGGATTCTTCCCAAATCTGATCTATTGGGTATTTGGGTTCTTTTTCTATGATTGATTGAAATTTGTTCAATTCAACCACTTTTGACATTTGTACATTTTTTTTCACCATTGACTTCTATTCAATCTTGAGTATGTGACAATGAGATATTAACTAATTGCCAACTGTGAGAGGGGCTTTTCTTCTTACTATCGAATTATTATTTGTGATTGTCTGTTCATTTTCACACTTTCTATTCTAATTTTCCTCCTCTACTAATCTTCCACCACCCCCTGTATATTTGCAGTCGGAACCACCATAATCATATACTAGTAGCTAAGGAAGGTATCAAGTTGCATTTTCGACCTTTGTTAGGCGAGCTAGAGTTCACACGAGCTGCTTACCCCCTAGCAAGAGCATCAAGTTGGAGAGTTTGCCAAGCCTACTATCACCTTTAAAATACAAGGGCAAAACAAGTCTACTTCCAGATGGTTGTGTATTAACAAGAAGGGTAAAACTGTCAATTAAGGCATTTAAATAATTTAAACTTTAGATATTTTATGATTAAAATTGTAAACTGGTGAACTAATTAGTAAACCGACAAGGACGTGTAGCATTACTCTTTATCCTAAGAAGAAGACCCGCTTTTTAAGTACCTCTTTCATGGTAGACAAGGCAATACAATTTTCTCAAGGTAAGAAACATGGTGTGAATACTGCAAGGGCAACCTCTTTGAGCGTAACCACATGTACCATGAGGAACTCCTCACGAAGTAATATCCTTGGGCAGGTGTGGATGTGCTCGCTTTGTAAAGAATAATACTATTCATGATTGATGAATTATTTTTACATACTATTTTGGGCCTTTTTACTTAAGAAATATTTAGCATATGAGCGGGTTTCTACTTGATTTTTGTGTGAGTATGGTCATCGTAGGTAAAAATGTGAGTTGGATGCCATTGGAGATTGTGTTCAAACATTTTGGAGCTAAAACGGCCAGAATTAAAGAGTTTAGGACTAACCTGCACGTTTCAGAACGCAAGGAAGCCGTGTATAAAGTGTTCAAAAAATATGAGGACCAATTTTAATGACGTCGAGTAGTTTCAGACCGTCGTGTCAACCATTAAGGACCAAAGGGGGAAGAGATGAAAGTATTGGATCAAGAAGACAAATGTTATATCAAAAGGTTTTCATCAGGTCGTACAATGTATTCTATAACCTCTGCACTGTCTACTTGAGAATGGGCTTTCTTTCTATATTTTGAGCTTATTTGTGCCCTAAGAAGAGTAGAGGCGTGCAAACTTATAAAGGGGGACGAAGATCTATCAAAAGGGAATACAATTCACACTAGAATTTTAATTTTGAAGGCTTGGGAAGCAAAGAGAGCAAGAGATTAAGATATGGCTCTTGAGAAAGGAGTTTTTGTTTGCTGCAAATGTTTTATTCATAATTCTTAATCTTTTTCTTTTAAGAATCCAGTCATGTATTCAAATCCTATAAATTCTTACGCCATGACTGTCTTTACTATAGTTAACTAACTTTTCTTGTTGAGACGATCGATCAAGTTATAAACATGTTTTGATTGTGTTTATTCCATTCATGACTCCAATTATTGTTACGTACTTATTTTTTATTGTGATCTTTATTTGTTATTTTATGAGCCTGATCAACTTGTAACTGTATTTGTGAATTCGTGAAGAGACTGAGAGGTAAATTACCAATTTAGTACGTCAATAGAAAACACGAATTGCATAGAAGATAGAGATATATTTTTATGATTTGTGCAATCACAAAATTAGTTTCTTATTAATTAATGCACTCAGTTAGATTGAAATTCGCATAGAGATATAACAGTTTTACTTAGTTGAGTAGATTTGATTTTACTCGAGAGAGGTTATCAATTAAATTTGTGAAATTGATTGTGAGTATGTGATGGTGAATTATCATGAGTGGGATCGCATAATTGAAACGTCTATCTATTGTGGATTCGTGAGTCTCAACGCCTTCATTCATATATTTTCTAGTATATTAATTTGAGTTGTTTCTTGCTCTTAAGTAGAAAAAGCATTTAATTTAAGTTTTAGTTTAAACCATTTTTTTCTTTTAAAACCTTTTTAATATATTTGTTCAATTAGTTTGAAATTATCTTAAGTAAAGCAGTTAACGGCTTTCCCTGTGCGATCAACTTTCGAAACTCTTCTAGTCCTATATTACTTGAATAGTATCGTGCACTTGCGATTTTCTATATCAATGATAACAGGTTATCATCAACATGCAATGTGCCATATTTATGTAGTGTTATTAGAGCATCTCTACTGTAAACGGTGGAGGTCCAAGACCATAGAAGAAAGATACACACAAAAAAATTGAAGTGGACCCAACATGTTTCTTATTTTATTTTAACTTCTTTTTTTTAATCACTTTTCTGTCATTTACACCACTTTATCCTTAATTTTCCTTTCTCATGTCACGTGTATAGTCTAAGCCCATCTTTGATCTTTTTTATCAAAATATATTATAATCACACCTACCACTAATTTGACTACTATTTTGACAAATACTCATTTATAATCATAAATTTCAAACTTTTATTAAATCTACACCACTCATTTCACCTCCTTATAATTTCTCTTTATAAATCAACTAAAATAATAATTAAATTGTAAATCGTAATATTATTTAAGAGAGATAGTTCTGATCATTACTGCATAATATATCAAATAACGTATCATAGAACACATTATTATTATTTTTAATGGAACATAGAACACATTATTATTATTATTATTATAATGCAAGTGACCTTTGTAATTATATTATATTACACTTAGATATATAAATTATGTATTACACCATACTTATTAAATGATAGACTTTATATAGTACTTATAATATGTTGGACATACTTATTTATATATAGTTAAATCATAACTAATCAATTGAGAATAGTCAAATTTATCACTTAAAATTACAATCAACTTAGAAAGAGTAAATGATTATTAAGATAAAAAAAAGATAAAATCAACTACCCATATCCACTGCGTTCATACCAGAGGAGAGAAAGTCGAGAGATCCGAATAATGAATACACAAATGAAAAAGGTAATCAATGAAATGCTCAGACATTCATTCAGCATCTTCTTCTCCGTAATGAAATACACAAATAGTAAAGATAATTGATGCTGCGAATGGAAAAAACCACAAAAAAGGAAAAGAAAAGGCCACTTATTTAGTGATTCCATAATAATAAAACAAATCGTGCAGATTGAAAGAACCAAGAAAAAGGAAAAGAAATGGACCACTTATTAGGATTCCATAAAAAATAAAATATTAAATACAACGAATTAACTATGTGTTAATTAAAAACATTACCAACGTAATCAAGCTATACAGTATATGTACTGAGAAAAAAAGGATGTTACCGTATATTTGCCTAATATAATTAAAAAAGTCAATAATACATTCATTTTTATCTGTTTGGGAGGGAAAACTGCGGTACATTCATACCGCAGATTAGTTTCCCATTATATATATATATAGATTATTATTATTTTTCAATCTCTCTCTCCCCTCCTCTTTTTTATTTTTCTCTCTATTTTTTTCCTACACCTCCTTCTATCCACATTCAATTAAAATAATTATTTTCTTTCTACCTCTCTCCTTTACAAAAACCTTAACTACATATTAGAGATGTTCTAATATCTCACATTAATCATGTCATATCCAATCACATAGTAATATTATACATTCATTCATGTGTGCCGTTACAACGTTACTCACTTTGTCATGATAATATTATACATACATCGTTACAAATCCTATTGCAAGATGGGGCATTGTCATTTCGCGCTATTGTGATCCTCTGAACAGCTGATACTATCAATAGGTTTACCCATTCTATCGCCATCCTCGTCTGCAGGGGTTATATCGTCGTTGCTGCTAACTTCTGCAACAAGGAAAGAAGGTAGCATCAATTAAGCCATAGAAAGGGGATACAAAATGTACAGTCTTGTGTTGGAAATGGAAGGTCGGGTTTTGCATACCTTTGCCATCTTCTGTACGAGCATAAGCTGATCGTCTTGATCGCAGTAGATCATGTGGCGTCGGCTGCAACATTTTATCATATGTCTGACTGTATTATAGAGGTAACATAGTATTTGCAGAGAAGTTATCAAGACATAAATGTCGTACCTGCAATTTCGGACGAAGAGCCTCTAGTGGTCCTTTGCTCTTCTGAGCTCCTTGCTGTCATATGATGATGATCAGTGTCATGAGATTGGCAATTTGGCATTTAATAATATGTAACTTTAAACTTGACTTGTTAGCATACTCAAGTGTAGGGCTGTGCAAACGGGGTTTGCTCTTGAATTTTTGAAGGATCAAGATCAGACCAAACATTTTCAGTTCGGTTCCAGTCCCGGTCTCAAAAAGGGCAAGCCCAAATGGTTTCGGTCCCGATTCAAGCTCGGGTAATGAATTCGATTTTTTTCGAGCTTTTCCGGGCTTGTGAAATTTTTTTTATAGACTTAATAACGTAAAAACACATATAAATATCGTTTAGAACAAACAAATAAAAGGGTTTTATGTGTAACAAAAATATTAACATGCCTCTGTAAAGTAGAAGTACTAGACTTACTTGTATTTTTTATTTTTTTAATAAATCTAAAATTATTAAATATTTGAAATATGTATCTTAAACTGAAAAGTAAATGTAAAAATCATAAATATTATATCTCTTTTATAATTTTAACAATTTTATGATATAATTTTGATATTTTTAAAATGTAAAAGATGCATAATTCCTACTTTATTATATATTTATAGAGATTAAATATTACAAAAATAATGTAATTGTAAAAAATAAATAACACTTATCACTTAAAATAAAAGTAAGAAAATCCATTTCACACTTTTTACAAATAAAAAAAGCTACTTAAATAAATGAGAAGATGTAAAAGTACAAATTCTCCATGTGTATATATAAATATATATTTTACATAATAATACCATATAATTTAAATAGAGTCAATAAACATATTATAAATCCGAACAATTTTCTTTAACAAAATCCTTACAATGTTACAAATTCTAGTAACATTATATATTAACACAATTGTTCTTGACTATTGCATAAAAAATAATATAACAATGATAATTTTTAAAGAAGTTTATTGGCTAAAAAATTCCAACTTGAAAAAGAAATTTAGTTGTAGTGCTTTAAGTTTTCAGTTGAATGATTGTCTCACATTGAAAATTTTGTAAGAAAGTAAAATAATTAGAGCTTATAAATAAGACGAGCCTTTGTGTAAGTGACTATGTAAAGAAAATAATTTTGATTCTTACCTCTTAGGTATAATAAAAAGTGAAAACCGAGTTTTAATTTATATATTAAAAGAAAAAGAAAAAGGTCAATTGGTCTTTGACCGGGTTTCTGGGTTTTCAAAAGAAAACCAGGGACGGGACAGGACCGCACCGGTCTAGGACCGATCTGACCAGACCGGTCATTTTGGCTCTAAAGCCAGACTGGGACTGGCCCGTTCGTTCCAATTTTGAGCCGGTTCAACCGGTCCCTATTTTTTTGCACAGTCCTACTTAAGTGTGATAAAAACTAAACAGTCTGATTTATAGTCAACTACATGAATCCTTTTTATTTACCCCATTTGAGGTTAAAATAAAAAATTACCTTTCCTAGTGCCCAATCAGCAGAGTCGAAAAAAGCATGTTCATGGTCCTGGCCACATTGAAATTAAAGTCTTTTAAATATATCGGCCCCCTCCTCTCCATTAGTAATGTGTACCGAACATGTTAAAAGTGATCATATAACTATTTACCTTGGAGATCAGAGAAGGCTTATTTGGCTGTAGCCCTCCATACTTTTTCTTGATTATTTCCTCCTGCACAAGTAGATAAGCAACATTATCCCACAAGCGCGACTCGAATTTCAATGCCTTTAACATCAACATGGAAGGACTTCCTCAAAGAAAGTCATAATTCTTTCTTTGATATACCTCCTGCTGCTGAGAGGGGCATGATATTTTCTTCCTTAACATCAGAATCTTGCTGATGTTCACGGGAGGAATCCTGATCAGTCTCGAAAACTTCCCGACTACAATCAGGTAGATTTTTCTTCTCCGGAGTATCGTGATCACTTTCGTCCGACATTGATAATACTTCCTAAGCAAGTGCTGTGTAAAACTCACATGATTTTTACCAACATGAAAGTGTCAATGCCGAAAATCAGATTTATTGCTAGTCTGGTCCACATGGGTAGACTATTCATCGTATTATACTGTCGTGTCTAGTACTGTGTGTGCAACAGTCTTAAGTTATCTATGAATGAAAGGAACGGAAAACTCTTTCTAATAAAAAGAAGGGTACCTGAATTGAGAGCCGAGAAGACAAGCTAACGAAAATTCGTAGAGGAGTCGAATCGAAAAAACAGAGGATGCACAATTTTGATGACTATAAATAAATAAATAAATAGAATAAACCGAGGCATATTATGCAATTGGTTTTCGAGCATTGATTCTATTAGGATACAAGGAACTTTTTAGCTGGCAATGAGAGTTCATATTCTTTTCAGCTCAATTTTATCCCAACTTTTATTGATTGGTGTATGTTAGAGGTAAGTGAATCTTTCATTAAATTACGGATTCCATTTAACATCTTCACTTGCCTCAAATATATTGATTAGTTTAGGAGCTCTAGTTTCAACTGTACTCAACAATTCAGATTTGAACTTTCAAAGATCTCTTAACGGTTTTTGTTCAAGTTGACAACTTCGACCGTGCCTGTCACCTCGAAGTTCTTTTTTGAGTATTATTACAAGAAGAGCGTAGCAGGAGATATTTGACCCTTAACGGGTGTGAGAAATACGCTTATATATAATCAGATTATGTGGGTCTTGACGGTGACGTTGAAATTATTGACTACTTTGATAGAGACTTGTAATATGAAAAGGCAAAAGGGAATTTTATGTTTCCAGCAGGATTTGGATAGCTACAATTGGTCGGCAATTTGCCTAGAAGTAATCACTTTCAAATCCCTTATCCACAATTTCGAAATGTTGAAGTGATAAGATGTCTCATGTAACAGCCCAAAAACCTAAAAATAATATATGAAGATAATGCCCAAAATATTTCCAACCCTACCCTACGATCCAACCTTCAGTACTCTGAGCTGCTTCCTTTTTTACCATACTTTAGAAACTCTTCTTCATGAAGAATGGAATCACCTTAGGTCTTGCATGTGGATAGGATGGATGTAACGATGTGTAGCCAAGGATGACTTGCCGGCGACGACAACCTCGTTAGTGGGTGGGGGCCTCTCTCGAGAAGTCGAAAGAATGGACGTTGATGAGACGTGTTTGTCGGGGGGTCATCCTAGGCTACATTTCAATCTCGTATTCACATGTCAGATCTATGATGATCGCGAGAAAAAGCTACCATTGAACAAGACACACAATGGGCAGTGGCAAAGGCAATTGGCACAAGTACATTGCATGAAGTGAGTTTTTTGATACCCTGATAATGGGGTTTTCCCTTTTTTTTTCCTTTTATTTTCTCGTTTGGTTAGGGTCTACAATATTGTACAATTTGATTGCCCTATCAAATACGGATTTGCCTACCAGATCACATATGATTATCTAAGATTGACACATGACACACTTTATTTTTTATATTTGGACATATAATATTGCTTTCTTCTTTATTTGAGCTCTTTAGTTTTTTCCCAAAGCTAAAATAAACGAGTGGTCATATGCCACCTAAAATGAAATTATATACCACCTAACTTGTTTAATAGTGTTATGCCACCTAAAATGAAATTATATGATTGATTTGTGCTCAAACTCTCACGTCACATATTTATTTGTCACAGTCTTATCCACATTATCTATATTTATTTGCACATGAGTTAGCTAGACGAGCATGATTTGTTTCCAACCCATGTATTATGAATAGTTGCCTTAGTTGGCTGGTTCCTTATTATCTATTGATGTAATGGCCATTCAATTCTAATGAGAATTAATTCTTTTGCTTCAAAGAAAATAAAAAATAAAAAAACTGTTTCATGTGCAAGAAGACGGTACTAACATACCCAGTGATGATAGCTAAGTCTGGTTGTTACACATTCAAAGCTAACCACATCGGTCGCTGCACATTCAAAGCAAACCAAGCCATAGGCTTATGATTCTGGACCCTATTTTGTTTAAATATAATTATTTCAGATTTCAAAACAAGAAATTGTACTCCTGATTAAAAAAAAATATATCAATAAAAAACGGAGAAAGAAATTTACGAATCGATTCATGCCACTGAAACGACAGGAAGATGCGAGATAAACGACATAAGTCAGCAAATTGAGAATCCCTAACTTATTGTGGGCAAATTCTCCCCCTTCACGGGATCATTGAGCTTCCCTGATTTGGTAACATATCTATGTGTGCAATTTAAGCATTTGATTGATGAAATTTCTAGGTCTTCTCTGATTTGGCCAAGCAATTTAACTTTTGCAACTTTCAGCAGAATCGGGTACCGATCTCTTTTGCAACTTTCAGCAGAATCGGGTAATTTCTGTTTTTGCACAATAGATTATAGTTTGCTGAATTATATCGAGTTAGCTGCTTCTCGATTCAAGGTAGAGAATTTGTGCACAGTATGACGTTTAAAGGACTAGGCAATGGCTTTTCAATGTATGTGGAAAATGAATGAACGATAACACATAACTAAGAGTGCAGTTCTTACCGAAGTAAAAATAACAATTTTTTCATACTTAGTGTGGCCAGCATATTATCCGAGCATTTTGTGGATCCTACAAGAACCAACTGTTAAGCTCTCTTAAACATGCTGTTAATCCGACTTTTTCCATTGTTCCTGCTTCGGCGAATGGAGTTGCAATTTCTTTGTTTGGAGCACCAAATATTGTGTGTGTGTATATATATATATATATACATACTTTGAATCATTGAATCTCCCTGAAGTGTTTACCTATTTGCAAATTGTTTAAGCATATCTACGCAATTGAATTCTACCATACTGTTTTCTGCATGTCGATTGGAAATGATCTTTTTCCAGCCTTTATTTTTCATAATTGGACTGACAGACATAAGAATGATATATTGATCTTGGTATTCCAAGTAATCTACTTCTCATTAAGGTTTACACAAAAGAATATTGAAGGTCATGGATAAGAGCAATTTGTTACAAAATCAGCAATCTTTCTGGGATCCTAAAGTTTAACTAGCGCTTGAGACATCAGTTTGCTTCTGTAGCAGATGTAAGGTCAATAAGGACCACAACAAGCCTCTTGGCGAGACAAGACGGGGAGTTTGAAGACACTAATAGAATATCTGGTGAAGAAGAAGAAACGAAACTAACACAAATGTAGTTTTGAACACCTTTTTAGTTGTGTCTCTTAAATTTCTTAGATATCACTAATGGAGTGGGTATTCCATTGTTTGTTCAATAACAGACTAATCCATTGGCCTCTTCTATAGTTTTTTATGTGCTGAGTGACAAACAGAATCCAAGTGTCTTATACAGTAGCAACGTAAAATGAAATACCAATCCTTTCATCGGCTTATCAACATCCGTACCCCCTCGAGAAATAATTAGCGCTTTGAAACCCTAAGTTTCAATCCATTTGCCATAGAGAGAACTGTCATCATCCTGTATTTCACGGGATGTCTGGGCACCAATTTGAATTTGTAGAATCTACACAAAATGGCCAGTGCCATCTTCATCTGGAGATATGCCGAATCCTTTCCAAGGCAAATCCTTGGCCCTGCCTGCATGCGCAGAATTTACTGTCAAGCTTATGGTTATCAATATGGTTATTCAGTATTCCTTTTTTTGGTTATACAGGAATGGTGAGTGGCAATGATTGCTAATTATACCTGAAATGCAGTAAACTTAAAGGGAGATGCACTGTGGAAAGTTCCATCATTAAGCCATCTCTCAGGCTTGAACGAGGCTGCATCTGGACCCCAGTTGTACTCCATCCTTCCCATTGAGTATGGAACATATGTCACCATGCCTCCAGCTTTTACTTTTGTTCCGTCTGGTAAGACATCATTCTTCAAGATGCCTTTGGGATCCTGCTAATCAGACTGTTAGATTTATGCTTGATTAATTTCTTGTCGTTGATTTGCATTAAGTTAATCATGAAATTACTAACTTGAGGAACAGCTGGGTATAATCGAAGTGTTTCAGTAATCACAGCGTGCAAGTAATACAGCTTCCCTAATGAATCATAATCCAGAAGTCCTGCAAATTGAGCTACTCTCTGATTGAATGATTCTGGATCCTCTATATGGTACTTGTGCAATGATATGCCCTCCTCTTTTGCTCTATCTTCTTCAAAACTCTTTAGTTCACAGTAAAGCTTGTTTGCTGCATCTTCATGGGATATCATCATGTAAACAGCCCATGCAAGTGTCGTAGCTGTGGTATCACGCCCCGCAATTACAAAGTTTAGGACAACATCTCTCAGGCTTTTGTCGGTCATGTTGTTCTCGGGATCTTTGCTTAACTCAATGAATCTTGACAGTATGTCATGCTTGATCTGATAGCATTTACAAACAATCTTAATAAACTGATAAAGTAACGAGGGAATAAATGAGTTCATTCTTTTGGTATTGAATAGTACGGGTGGAGTTACCTTCTCATCTTTATTATACCTTCTGGCTTCAGCTATTTCTGCTTTTCTTCTCCAGATCACAGAATATGTAAAATCATCAACAGTTTTAATACTTTGATCAAGGATAGCTTCTGTTCCCACATTAAAAAGTCTCTTTATCCTCCACAAAGGGTCAATGAATCTAAGAGTTACTATCATGTTTGCAGTATCAAATGCCTGGGCAAAGAGATTATCTGGTAAATCAAGGGCCAAAGTTCCTATTTCCACACCAAATCCCACCTTACATATCGAATCCAGAGTCATTCTCATCAGTAGTTCCTGTAAGAAGAAATCTATATATATATAATTAAGAGAATTAAGTCTTGGCACCCCTATTACCGCATTTTTCCCGCTCAAATTTCTCGGAACAGTTTGCTGTAAATTGAACCCTTTTTTTTTTTCATTTTTTAGATAAAGCTAAAATCGGAATATTCTCCTTAATCTTCTCTTTTTTTCCAAAATTTGAATCATCTATAATTGGGATCTAGATATAGAGGGTGTGACAAAAACCTCTCAAAGGTTTTGTAACAAATTTTAGGGCGGTCTTTGAACATTATCATTTATCGAAATATTTTCAAAATTTACTAGGGTGCCTACTAAATTGTAATGTAAACTTTGTATAGAAATCTGTTTTATTGGTTTTAAAGTAGTAAAAATCTATTTAAAAGACTAATCTTATTATAGTTAAATTCTTTTCAAGGAGATTATATTTTGATTCGTCATCAAATGTTTATATTCAATATTGAATTTCTTTTTTATTTCGATTTTCTTATATTTCTGTTCATTTGGTTTCTCCGAGCAACGTATTGGCAAGAGACTAGTATGCTTTAATATCATTTTAGCTAAAAGCAATGCTGGTAAATTTAAATTCTTCTCAAGGAATATTTTTAGATCAAGGAAACATCTTGAATAGGAGAAAAAAGCTACCTTATCATGTATTATCCGAGAACTCAAACATTATGATTGGTTCGTAGAGATTACTTTCAGCTAAAACTTATCCCTCCCAAGTTACGGTAACATGGAGTTGTTTAACCTGAATTAGATATACTTTCTGTTTCCCTTCTTTTAAATTTCATCTCTTGATTCTTCAGGGCTTCAACATAGAAACAGGATAAACTTACCTGCATATCTACTTGCTGATTCCTGTCAGCCGCTTGGCTCAGAATGGCAGAGAGTTTGCGGCTATACTCTCTGAAAACTACAATGCTGAAGTCCCTCAAGTTCTTGGAAGCAAACTCAAAACTAGCTGTCTTCCTCTGTTTTCTCCACAGCTCACCATCTGCATTGAAAATACCGTCTCCAAGCAGGACTTCCATGTATGAATGATATACTTCACCCTTCAATCAAGAACGGAAAAATTTAAGTTGAAAAAGAAAACAATTACTTTCAGAAAGTAGGATCAAGTAATCAGTACAAAGAAATCACCTTTGGATAATTGCTGAAGTTTGTTTTCAGGACATGCTCCACATTAGCGGGATCTGCGATGTACGTATATGTCGTGAAAGGCATTGGCACGACTACAGTTCTCGACTGGGATAAATATTCAACAAGCCAGTCATGCATCCTATCATAATTCATCAACTGTTCGACAGCAGCCCCCACCAACGGCCATGTCTTGGGACCCTTGACGTTCCTCTGCTTCAACCTGTGAAGGAAGATCCATGAAAGGAGCAGGCAGAAAGTCAGCACCAATACTCCCATGTATTCATGTGATGAGGAAGGAATTCTTGAAAGGTTTTTCTCCTTAAACATTTGCAATTAGGCTCGGAAGATACAGTGTTAATGCAGAGGATTTGGGTTCATTGGAATTTATAAAAAGTTTTGAGGAGGTAAAATAAAGGTTTGGTTTCAGCAATCTTGGCATGCTTTTTCCCATTAAGTTGTTTCATATTCTTGGTGTCTTCCACCTAACTTGAGATTGTTTGCGTGAACAGTGTATTCTCCACGTGAACAGTACTCCACAGACCAGTGCACTGTTCATGTGGCCCTGTTTGGTTGTTTCACCCCTTCCCCTCCGTTTTTGGTGGATGGCATTGGGGGCAGGAGGAAGAAACTGGTCACATGAAAAATCAGAGCCTCTTTTTCAATTTTTTTTTTATTTTATTTTAAAGTTTTGGGAAATAGTGAGAGAGATTCAAATATGTCATGTACACAGTCAAATTGGATTCGGCATAATCTCACCACATTGGAGGGATGTGTGCCACCTAATGTGATGGGTGCATCTCGCTAGGCAAGCGTACCAGGTAGGTTGAATACTGCTCGCGTTTAGTTTTTTTACCAAGTACAAGCTCATGATTTAAGCAATCCTATTTCTCTCTTTGCTCATATACAGGACTAGACGGTAATGTGGTGAGTCATAATCACATCACAACTCTCCTCAAAATCACATAAATATCTATTTTTAAGCCGCACTATTGGTTTGTTGTCATAAGGGCGCTAGATATGTACTTAAAATTAGTAGTTGAAAGTCTGGCTAATATTCATAACTGAGTTGAGCCAAATTATTCGACACGTGTTTCAGTTTCAACTGGTACATTAATAAAATTAAAGAGTAGAATAAAATTATGCCATGGAATTATGGGGGAAGTACTACGGAAGGAAAAAAATGGACAGATTAAAAGGGAAATACAAGACTGATAATATGTATCGTGGAAGGCATGAAAGGTACAGTTCCCTTCTGATCCCATGCGCACCGTACGTATGGGTCAACTATGGCACCATATGTATGGGTGGCTGCCAATAAGGCAGGCCAGGTTGGAGTTTTATTTAAAAAAAAAAAAAAAGGTGAAAATTTGAAAGCTGGACTTTACATCTCACGCTTGTCTGCGTCATCCACAGCCCCAAATCGAAATCTTGACAACCCCACTCACCACTGAAATCGACGGCCAGTGACCACAGATCGCCACGCTGGCAGCAAGTTTGAAGTGCACATATGAAGACCGAGAGTAGAACAATTATTTGTATTAATCAATACAGCAAATCGTTACAAATTCAATTTCGAGAGATTTACAAATAAATGAAAAACCCACTTGTGAATCCTCTGATTAACGATCGAACTGTTAAAACAGAGATCACGTGACTTGAATCCTGATCTTCAGAATTTGGACTTGATTTGCTGAAGAGTCGAACTTGTTGAATCTTCGAAGAACTTGGATAGCTTTGATTTGATTTTGAGAGAGTTTTGGCGTCTCCGGGTCTTCAGGGTTTTTGTGCACCTGTGACTTGTGATTTTCATTGAACCTAAGATCTCTATTTATAGAGAAAACCTAGGGTTTCAAGAAAATGCAAGATGAGCCGTGGGCCGAGTTTTGACTGTAGGACGGGCCTTTGAAAGTAAGATGGGCCTCCCGTGAATTAATGGGCTCTTTTAATTTAAACGAGAATTACAAGTTTAAAATGTATAAGTGGGCTAATTCACTCGACATCGACCTAATTTACAAAAACAAACCCCGTGAAATTTTTTATGTCTGCAAATGCCCTATCAAGATTTATCAATTTATTATGAAAACAAATAAATGGATAAACCTTGACTATGTATAATTTGAAAAAATTTTATTTGCGAGGGTCATCATACAACAAGAAATGAATTTAAGAAGTCAAGTCCATTAATTGTGAGGAAAAATAATTTGAAAGAGAAGAAACTATAAAAACCAAATAAGCCAATTTAGGTTTCTCTTCCTGTTTTTTCCTTTTTTTTTCCACAACACGTTTTTTTTCCAGGACATTCCACAAGTTTCCTCTTGTTCTAAGACCTTCCGCAATCTTCTTTTCTTGTTTTCCAAGACATACCCCTTTTTTTTCATGCACAGGAACCCTAAAGAAAGATCTATAAAAGCCATGCCAAAGGCTTTAATTCATGCACCAATTTTCTTCCTTACAGCAGTGAAGTCCAGGGATAACTAAAAGGTGGAGCCACAGTTCCAAGCAATTAGTATAATATTCGGAAAAAAGATGGAATCTTGCATGTGGTTTATGGTGGTTGTTTTTTCTTTGAATTTTGATGGCATGTGCAACGGGAGAATTCTATTTCAAAGCACGCTGATCTTTGCTTGAAGAATTCAAATCACGGAACTAATTCTCTAATTCTTCAAATTTTTTATATACTTGAAGACCAAAAATCAACCCTTTGCGATGCATTATGTTAAGGGACAAGGTAAAAACTTTCGATCCAATACATCTTATGTCAAGAGTAGGGGTTGGTTTAGAGTCCAATATATTTTATATTTGGGGAGCGTTTTCACTCGCGGCACATATTATGTTAAGGACGGGTCTTTTAAAATTTTCAAAATCTGTAGGCTAAAAACCGTTTGAGGTCAAACACATCTTATGTTAAAGACTTTTTACGTCCAATACATCTGCTGTGAAGGACTGAGGTTCCAGACCAATACATCTTTCGTTAAGGATTTGAAGACTTTGGCTTTTATCTAACGTGTCTTGTGTTAAGGGCAAAATCAAACTTTTGTCTAATACACCTGACGCAGATGATTAAAGTTTTGACTTTGGAAAATTTTTGAGTGCAAAAGTTTTATACTTTTTTTTAAGGTTAATTTTAATGCTTTTTTTTTTTTTTAACATGCATCCCTTTCTGAAATTTTTTGTTTGCTTTTTGATATATTTTTTTATTGTTTCTTGATTTCCACGTTTCCATGAAATCCATTTTTTTTTTGGCTGACTTTCCACTCTTTTTTTATTCCGTTTTGTTTTCTCCTTTTTTTTTTTTTTTGCAAGTTTAATTTAAAATTTTTTTTCATTTGTCTCATTTTTCCTTATGTTCTGATTTTTTTTTTTTAAATTTCGTTTGATTTGAAATTTTTTTTTCTCTTTTAAGCTTAATTAAGTTTTCACATTCAGTGTCACATGTTTAAATTTATTTTGTGTTGTTTTATAATTTTCCTTTATGAATTACTACTGATTTTCTTCCTCTTTTGTTTTATTTGCAAGAATGGCAAAATCAACTTTTAAGAAGAATCAGAAGGAGAATCAAGACTTCGACTTGTATGGAATTTCAGAATTTGAAATTGAGGGCAAGACTCACCTTTCCTTTGGAGGATCTAAACGGGGTGGTGGACTTAAATTTTGCGTTGATGACGCAATGACACATCCTTCACCTTCCATTGCCCAAAATCGCCTACCCAAATTGCGCATGAATGCTCTAGTGCATATCATGAAGATTTACATCAACGTCCATATTTATGCCTTCCTCCTTATCATTCCCAAAGTACGGAATTTATCCCCAGAGCAGCGGTTTTAGACAGAATTGGCAATAGGGAAATTTGATGGAGTGAAGGCCTATTTGGGCGTGAAGACATCCCTTATTTGGCAAATTTTTAGGAATGGTCTCTCTGGTTTCAAAAACTTCTTCAACAAAAGAAAAAGCGGGATTTAGCTTATACAGTTAGAGTCGCTGCTCTAGATTACGATCGTCCAGATTCTGCTTTTATCGCCCTTTGTGAGGCTTAGTGTCCAATAACTAATACATTTTTGACTAGTTGCGGTAAGCTGGGTATTTCGTTGGGACATCCAGGATATCACCAGCCTTTTATTTTGGGAGACTACTGTGAGAAAGTTGTGCCCAACTCTTCATATTTGACGAATCTGCTTTCGAAATCTTGCGTACATTTGTTTGGTGTTTTCTTCAAACTTGCACATGATAAAGGATCTGATCACGTTAGCTATGAAGATTGGATTAATTTCTGGTTTCGCCAAAAGAACTTTGCTAGAGATCCTCGCAAGTTGAAGGCTTATAAAGAAGTGATGAACTCCCGGCCAAATATTAAGCAAAAACCAGTGAGGAAGATTGTGAGACCCTTTCCGATTGACAAGCCAAAGAATATTGTTTGCAGAGATTCGAGTCACTGGGATGACTTACCGTTTGCTTTATCTGCTGAAGAAGAGGATGAGTGTGAAATAGCTGCTTACTTTTCTCTTTGGCTTTGTCACTTTATTCTACCTTTAGGAGAAGATTATATTAAAGTAGGAACTTTCAAAGCAGCTTCTAGAATGGCTACCGGAGTCAATTATAGCCTTGTTCCTCCCATTTTGGCTAGCATCTACAGAGGACTTACACAAATTTCAGACTGTCTACTTGTTTCAGATCTTGGCCAGATTCCTCACTCATTTCCAAGACATTTTCTTTATGCTTGGATTGCAAAGTACTTCGCACATGGAATTTATGATTTTATCAGTAACAGCACAAACCGCCCGACCATCCGGAACTTTGCCGGGACATTGAATGCTGTCTTGCCTTGGGAACTTGGGATAGCTGATTGTAGGATTATCATTCGTGGATCAATGAATTCCAAAGATTTTTGCTGGAGTCCAATTGAACCGCCTCTTTCTCATGGCACGCACAAGGATGAGAGTTTAAAATTTAGGGATGCAGCATTTATGACAAGCATTCAACCTGGGTTCCTTTCTTACAGGAGAGGATCTACCAATATTTTAGAAGCTTACAGTCCCCACAAGTTTTCAATACAGTAAGGTTTTGGACAAAGACTTCTGGGATCTCCAATCAGCATGGGTATTTCAAGCAATGCCATCAACTTGTACCAAGTTTGGTTATTGTTAACCCTAATGAAGAGCGGTTCTTTATTCCATATACCGATGTATAAAAGAGATACACAACTCCATGTTGATGCAGAGCACATTGATTGGTGGAAAGCTAAAGTCTTCCCAAGCTTCCAGAGCATTTCAGTTCAAATTTTAGCATCAAGTGAAGGTTTTGATTTTCACTTGGCTGCATCAAGCAAAGGTAAAATGCCAATGCTGGAACAGTTGATTGTAAGCTCCCAAGAACTTCCTTAAAAAAGAGATCTTAGTGTCACCGCAGGCAGAGGTAGAACGAAACTTAAAGTTTTTCATCCTCTCTCAATAATAGCATTACCTCTTGAGCATATCAAAAATGTATCTGAAGCAATTCTTGAGGACAATGAAATTGCCCAAGATCAGGTAAATTTTTTTTTTATCATTTCCCTTTTTTTTTTTTTGTAAATTTCTTGATCTTCTACCTTTTATCTTTAGGATCTCATTTCAAAGGAAGGTCAAAGGCATCTCGTGCACAATGGTGCTAACCCAGCAGTTTTGAGAGTTAGCGCCAATATTGACGATGAGTATTTGACTATGTCTCCTCAATTGCGAAATCAAAGTATGCCTACTTTTTTTCCTTTCATGATCTATAGTGAAGCCTTTTTTTTTTTTGTAAAAAAAATTTCATTTTTATCATTTTTTGTAGACTTTCCTCTAATTTCTGAAGGATTTTCACCTTTATCCAATCATACTGATAAGGTGATTAATGCTCTTGAGGTATTGAAGAATTTATTAGCTATAGAGAGCTTCCTAGAAAATATCTCAGTAGCATTGGTGGAGGAGTTATAGCATCCAATCAAAACTTAATCGAAGAAATTCTTGATGAAGAAGTTGAAGTAACGCTCTTCCGATCTAAAGGTTAACACCCCTAAAACTGTTCAAGAAACCTCAGACAGCATGCCTTTGAAGACTTTGAATGTTGCCTCTTCTCTGACTATGGATGCACAAAAGCTGGCCCAATTTACTCAGTTATTTCTGGACCTCTTCTAAGTATGAGTCAAGTATCTACCTTTCTTCAAGATGTTTTAAAGGGAACGTTACAAAGCTGTCTTCAAACGATGTTCAAGAAAGCACTCAAACATGGTTTTATCAACCTCAAGACATGGTGGGATGATAACAACCTGACTATTCGGACTTTGATTACTGATTCCTTTCATAGGGACCCAACATCTTTGATGAATCAGATGGATGCATTCTTGATGAAATTTGATGCTTACCTTCTCCATAGGGGTGAGACCATGAAACATCCTACTGCAGAAGATAAGGACAAACAATTGAAGACCTTAGACGTGCAATTGGAAGCAGAGCACATGACATGCTCTTTTTTGGAAGAGAAGATTAGCCAGCTGACTTCTGAACTTGACAGGCTCCGTGATGAACTGCAAACCTGTACTGAGAAGATAACCAAACTTGGAACTGCAATACTTTCATTGGAGCACATTCAAGTCATAGATGTTTCTGCAGTACCTACTGTCAATCAGGAAAGGACTGCACTTAAAGATAGCGTTATGCACCTGATTGATAGTGTTTGACTTTTTATTTTTCCTACCTTTTTTTTTCAATGTAAGAATTTCATTTCAATACTCAATAATATGAATTTTATTTCATATCATAAATCGTGTATGTTTCTTTTTTTTTAATTGCCAACAAAATTAGTAAAGAACAAAGTTTTTTTTTTTATTTCATGATTGAACTTGGATTAATTTTTTTATCCAAGTTGCCTACGTACCCTTGAAAGGGATCAAGTCAGACGTAGTTCAATACAAGATTTTTTTGTCTTGTATGTGTTTGATTTTTTTTTTTTTTTGAGCTTGGATTTTTTTGAGACGTTCACAATTTATCCTCTTGCTGGCCAGGAGCAGTACAAGATATTTTTGAAGAATAAAGAAAAGACACTAAGTGTAAAAGCGCTTCATGAATTTTCCATTGATTGGGCCAATCCGCAATCCGTCTTTGTCCACGATTTTGTATGCTTCATTGATGAATGCTTGAGTCACTACATAGGGACCATCCCATTTTAGTTGGAACTTGCCCCCGGCTTTCTTGGTGACAATGATTGGTCTTCTTACATAAAGCACCAGATCTCTAACTTGAAATGACCTGAGTCGCACTTTCTTATTGAATGACTTGGCCATTCTAGCTTGGTA
>CAVNYN010240818.1:0-18745 GCA_963692815.1 Nyctanthes arbor-tristis | reverse complement strand
ATGATTACCTAAATATTGCTAGCTATAATTTTTTTCCCTAAAACATCTCTAATGGCATTTTTTGTGGATTGGAGAGGTCAAACTAGAGAAAGGTGCAGGGGAGAGTTTCTTGTCATTTTCCTAATGAAACAAAATCATGATTCATGACAAGTTTTTTGTCTCAACTCTTGATAAATCTAAACTTTTTGACAACATTTCTTTTTCACCATCCTAACCTATGCCATTGTAGTGTCTATATAATGTATTGATGCTATCTACACAAAAGAGGATAATAGAAATCCTACCATGAGTTTAGTTAAGATAGGTAAATTTTATCTTTTTCGAGGTATTCATTGTGAGCTTTGTATTTAAGGAGAAATTATCTAAAATGTAAAATTTGTTTCTTGTGTTTAGCAGGGACAAACGATGACCAATTTTACAATTCCCATACGTTTACATGGTACCATGACAATGCTACAAGAGTTATTAGTAGAATTTAGAAGAAAATCAACAGGGGGTTATTTTATTCTTTTTCTTCTAGAATCTCATGTTGCAAATTTCTTATGGCCTATCCTTTTGTATGAATATGCAATTAAATAAGTTTTATATTTATAAATAAATGCTAAAATTTCAGCATTGATTCATTTGCCCTTTTTTTTTCTTTCTTAACCATGCCGTTATGGTGTTAAGCGTCACTGTATGGGTGCCGTTATAGAAGAATAACACACCTACAATATTTATTGATATGTAAGCAGGTGAAGTTTGTACAGTCTGCGATATAGGGGAAACTCCGTCAAAATTTATACAAACGTTTTTCGCGACGTGACATAGTTTAATTTTTTTGTTATCAGGTTCGTGAGAACTAAAACGATGCTTAAGCTTTTTTGCATAAAATAATTGATGGCAAAACCATGGAAAATATGTAATCCTTTTGGGAAACTTGTCTACACAAAAAGCCTTCGCGGTATTAGTAGTTTATTATGTGTTTTAAATGGCTATTTATTTTTTATATGTTTATTTATTGTAGGATTAAGGGAAAGCTAAAGAGGAATGAACTTAGGACGTTCTTTGCAAGAATTATGAAGTTTGGAGGCCTAGAATGTGAAGAATAAAACTGTAATGGCCAAAAGGAAAAGGAAGCTTTGAAAAAAAAAATTTAAAACTGTGCGGCCACATGGAAACTCCACGCGGCCGCATCCGCAGGCCAGCAACACGGCAGAAGCATCAGTGCGGGTACACCGTCCATCAATGTGCCAGTACTAGGGCACCGAAGAAGGCCAGTGGCATGGCAGCAACATCCACGCAGCCACATGGTTGCATGGTGCGGCCCCATGGCCCTTCGGCGTGAGAATTTTCGAGTATTCTCCTTATTTCGTTAGTTTTCTTTGTACATTAAAACTCTTACACAATTTTTCTTCATTCTTAGGGGTTTTTAGACTCTATAAAATGGGGTCTAGCCTAGCATACAAAGACAGCCCATGCCCCATACACATTCATATACGTTGAATTACTTTGATTCTTTAAGATTATTGAAGTTTAGTTCGGTTTTTTTGACGAGGAGTTTTAGGTTGAAGAATATTGGTGCAATCATTCTTTTTCTCCAACTTTATTCATCTATACCCGGTTATGGATTTCTACTATAGGAAACTTGTCCACACAAAAAGCCTTTCCGATGGAATTGATGCCTCAAAATTGTGATTCTTCAAAATTAGATGAGGGCCCCAAAATCAAGAAGGATCATCATCACTGCACTTATGTCGTTAAAGCACCGTATTCACAGTATGAGTCTGTTATGCTCTTCCGATCTAAACTTTGTGAAACTTCACAATGATGACCCTACCGTGTTCCCTTGTGTGTTTTCAATGAGTTCAACGATTATGGATGAGCGAACAGATTAGATATGGACATCACATTACAAGATACGGTATACAATGCAACATTAAGTCATGTTTAAAACCTATACGTGTAGATGTCTCCTCACCTAGCTCGAACGAGTTGATCAAAGCTGGGTTCAGTAGAGAGGTCATGTGAGTGCATTTTGGTAAAAAGAGGGCCCCAAAATTAAGAAAGATCGCCATCACTGCACATATACCGTTATAGCGCCATATGTACGGTATAAATCCGTTATGGCCTTGACGAAGTCGAAACTTCGTGAAACTTGACATTGGTGACCTCATCATGTCCCTTTGTGTGTTTACAGTGTGTTCAATGATTATGGATGAGAGATCGGAAGAGCTGTGGACATCATGTGGCAAGATACGTTACACAACGTGTTGTTAAGTCATGTTTAACACCCAATATTTGTAAATGCCCCCACCCCTGACTTGAAAGTATTGATCTAAGATGGGATTAACAGAGAAGCCGTGTGAATACATCCTAGTAGAAGGAGGGCCCTAAAATCAAAGAGGATCACCATCACTGCATCTATGCCGTGATGGCGCCATATTCATGGTATGAGTCCGTTATAGTACTATCGAAGTTGAAACTTCATGAAACTTAACACTCATGACCCCACCATGTCCACATACATGTTTTCAGTGTGTTTTATGAATTTGGATGCGCGAATGGATGACTTGTGGACATCACGTGACGTGACAAGCTATACAACAAAGTCATGTTTAATACCGTATATGTGCAAATGCCCCTTTCCTGGCTCAAATGCATGGATCTTAGTTGGGTCCAACCGGGATCTCATGTGAGTGCAACCCGGTAAAAGAAGGGCCCCAAGCTCAAGAAGGATTTCCATCACTGCACATACACCGTGATAGAGCCATATTCACAGCATGAGTCCATTATGGCACTAACGAAGTTAAAACTTCGTGAAACTTGACACTCATGATCCCGCCGGTCCATTTGCGTGTTTCCAGTTTGTTTAATGAATTTGGATGTGCGAATAGATGATTTGTGGACATCACGTGACAAGACAAACTACACAATATTCTACTAAGTCATATTTAATATCCAATATGTGCAAATGCCCTCTTCCTGGTGCAAATGAGTTGATTGAAGCTGGGTTCAGTAAGGAGGCCATGTGAGTGCATTTAGGTAAAAAGAGGGCCCCAAAATCAAGAAGGATCACCATCACTGCACCTATACCGTTATAGTGCCATATTCGGGGCATAAGTCCATTATGGCCTTGAGGAAGTCGAAATTTTGTGAAACTTGACAATGGTGACCCCAGCATGTCCCCTTGTGTGTTTCCAGTGTGTTTAATGACTATGGATGAGTGAACAGATGAGATGTGGACATCACTTGACAAGATACATTACACAACGTAACGTTTAGCCAAGTTTAACACCCTATATGTACAAATGCCCCCTCCCCTGGCTCGAACGAGTTGATCAAAGCTGGGTTCAATAGGGAGGCCATGTGAGTGGATTTTGGTAAAAAGCGGGCCCCAAAATCAATAAGGATCGTCATCACTGCACCTATGTCGTTATAGCGCCATATTCGCGGTATGAGTCTGTTATGACAGTAACGAAGTCGAAACTTTGTGAAACTTGATAATGGTGACCCCAGTATGTCCTATTGTGTGCTTCCAGTGTGTTCAACAACTATTAATGAGCTAACGGATGAGATGTAGACATCACTTGACAAGATACGTTATACAATGTTAACACCCAATATGTGAAAATGCCCTCTCCTGCGGCTCAAATGAGTTGATCAAATTGGGTTCAGTAGGAAGGCTATGTCAGTGCATTCTGGTAAAAGGAGGGTCCCAAAATTAAGAAGGATCGGCATCACTGTACCTAGTCCGTTATAGTGCCATATTCACGGCATAAGTCTGTTATGGCCTCAACGAAGTCGAAACTTTGTGAAACTTGACAATGGTGACCCCATAGTGTCCCCTTGTATGTTTCAAGTGTGTTCAATGATTATAGATGAGTGAACAGATGAGATGTTGACATCACGTGACAAGATACGTTACACAACGTGAAGTTAAGTCATGTTTAACACCCTGCATATGCAAATGCCCCCTCTCCTGGCTTGAATGAATTGATCTAAGCTGGATTCAGCACACAACATAAAGTTAAGTCATGTTTAACACCCTGCATATGCAAATGCCCCCTCACCCAGCTTGAATGAATTGATCTAAGCTGGATTCAGCACACAACGTGAAGTTAAGTCATGTTTAACACCCTGCATATGCAAATGCCCCCTCCCCCGGCTCGAATGAATTGATCTAAGCTGGATTCAGCTGGTAGACCATGTGAGTGTATTCTAGTAAAAGAAGGGCCCCAAAATCAAGAAGAATTGACATCACTGCACCTAGGCCGTTATATCACCGTTGACGCGGTGTGCCTCCGTTATGAGTTAACGAAGTCGAAACTTTATGAAACTTGACCCTTATGATCCCACCATGTCCACTCGTGTGTTTCTAGTGTGTTTTATAAATTTGGATGAGGGAACGGGTGAGTTGTCGACATCACGCGATAGGATACACTATACAACGTACTACTAAGTATGTTTAAACCCTATATGTGCAAAATGCCCTCACCTGGCTCAAATGCATGAATCTAAGTAGGTTTCAGCCAAGAAGCCATGTGAATGTAACTCGGTAAAAGGAGGGCCTTAAAATCAAGAAGGATCGCCATCACTGCAACTATACTGTTATATACGGTATGAGTCTGTGATGACCTTAATGAATTTGAAATTTTATAAAACTTGATGCTCATGACTGCAATGTGTCCAGTTTTGTGTTTCCAATGTGTTTAATGACTTTGTATGAGTGAACGAGTGAGTTGTGGCAATCACGTGACAAGATACGTTACACAACATGACGTTAAGTCATGTTTAACACTCAATATGTGTAAATGCACCCTCACTTGGCTCAAATGAGTTGATCTAATCTGGGTTTAGCAGAGAAAGCCCATCACTACACACGTGTCGTCATACTGTCATTGTCGTAGTGTTTGCCGTGATGGACCGAATTGTGTCAAAAACAAATACGAACTGATGTTGTCGACCGTACGACATTCCGATGACTGTTTTTAGTGTGGTTAGTGGTTATAGATACCTAGTTGAATGAGTTTTGGCGACCACATTGCATGGTAACTTATAACAGCACATTATTAAGTTGTAAATCTAAGTTGGGTATAGTGGGAAATCTCATATGTGCATATGGATCACAAATTCACACAATTTTTAGATACATAACGTAGCTTCATGATGCCCAAACTCTACCTCACTATCTATCACTACACCCATGTCGTGATGATATTAAACATCACTGTATGGGTGCTGTTATGGCAGAAATATAGACATGCCAAATATGAGCAATTTGTATGGGTGTTGTTATTTGAACCACAAACCTGTTTCAACTTTGTCACAGTACCATCTAGGTCTATAATTCATCACTTTTTAGCAAAATCGCCCCAACAACAGATTGTTATCCACAATGTATCCACACTCTCTATTACTGTATCACAACAAGAAGTAAATGAATTTTAGTTCATAACTTTTAGTCTAACTATTCTATATCTAACGAATAGTACTTAAATTAGAACAAGATTTATCACTATCATACCAACAATCATATTACAATCATAGACAAAACAATCATAAACAAACGAAATAAATTTTCAACATGTAAAACTGTGAATAAATAATAAAATGAAAGACAAACTGTAGAAAACATAACTTTATATGCACTCTAAATTAATTAAACTGTGAGAAATATCCAAAATATAAAAGAAATGAAAATGCTATTCAAACTAGTACAACGACATGAATGTTGTGATAAGGTACACATCACGGCATGTATATTATGATATCACCCGAGGCACAATATCATATCAGAACAAATATGTAGGTTCTAGAATTCAGTCAAAACTATGTGGAAAGAAAAACCCGGTTCAAACAGGCATAACAACATTAATGCCACTATGTATTACAGATAACGGCATATATTCCGTGATCTCAACTGAAGTACCATATCATTATTAGAATAATGACATATAGATTTTAAAATTCAGTTAAAACTATATAGAAAGAAAAAATTGTTGAAACTGACATAACGGCATGAATGTCGTGATTTTACATAGATTACGGCACGTATGCTGTGATGTCGATCCAACCATTGTAATCTATGGCAGAAGGAAGATACAGAGTCCCAATCTTCCGAAAAACGTAAGAAGATTGAGTTCTCTAATTTATATTTTGATCTTTTTGCTCTTCAAAAGCAAATGAGTTTTGTATTTTACCTCAATACATAAAGAAAATTGTACTTTCTTGAATGAACTAACGTGGAGATTTTCATTGTTCCTGAAGACCCATTTCAAGAAGGTCACAGTTTCCATTTGTTTCAACAACTTTTCTGAAAAGAATCACTTCTAATTTCCCTCAAACCAATACTATCCCCTTGGATTTCCCTCTGTCTGAAAGCGTTTCTTGATCTTGGGGGTAGGTGGGTGGAGTCAACATTAGTAGAGGGTCTTTCCCTACACGACGCTTTCCGATCTATTTTTATTTGGTTTTTTATTTTTTTAATTTACTACTCTAGTTAGACAAACTATATAGAAGTGACCCCTTTTAAATGAAAGTTTTGTTTGACCTCTCGTTTTAACTAAAACCCCCTTCTCTTATTCGAGTTAGGATCAAAAGTTTTGAAAAAGGATTTACCTTCTGTGATTGTGGTTTGGTATTGGGATTGAATTTCATGAGCTTTAATGTAAACATATCTTTCTTTCCATTCCCTACAAACGAATAGTGCCCTTTTTCCCTCGATCTGGAAGTAAGAATTGCTTGCCATTTTTCAATGTTTTATTATTTGGTTGGGATCTGATCATGTCAAGTGATGATACATAACTAGTTTCTCATCTTGTCAATAGCATCGTTGGAAAATGTTCAAAGCATTGGAAAAGTATCTAAAATAAGTATATAAGGAGTAATTTGTAAAAAGATCTTATGCAATATGAATGTTGATGCGGATCTTAGCTGGAATCCTCTAATCCCCTTAAATGAGGGATCTTTAGGGGTATTTGTAGGACACAACTTACTGGATTACAATCATTGGAGTATCATTTCTAACTAATTACATTGAGATATGGGATCTGACATCTAATATTATTTACTCCTATCAGTAACCGTGTCACGTGGATACGTTGAAAATGGCCATGCGCTTGGAGTCGGATAGGTCATTTAAACTTTTAACGCCAGGTCAGCTTCAACAGGCTTCAGGTTGGTACCGAGCTGGAATCATTGGTTGACGAGTTCTGAACCTCTTATGGTCGTATTACACAATGGTAGGTAGCCACATCACTATCTTTCAATTCAGCTCAACTTGATCGTAACAATGAAGAAATAACAAAATGAACAGTTCAATCAGTTTCATTATTCTGATAACAATGAAGTTCAGAAAATGGCGCTGCATTATTAAGGTAGAGGTTTGATCTTTTGTCTCTATTAAATGTCAGAAAACAAGGTGACCTTCCCTTTAAAAAAGAAAAAAAAGCACAAAGTGATCTCATAGCTCCTTTAAGAGCATCTCCAATAGCTTTGATTATGGACTAAGTCCATTCAAGGAGAGAGAGAGAGATAAAAAAATGAGAGGGTCCTGTAATTTTATCTGTTTTCATTTTCTTTTAGTTACTCTTATCTCATTTACACTATTTTTTCTCACTTTTCTTTCCTCGTGTCCTGCGCAAGGTCCACAAACACACCTTCAATTTCTCCAATACTATTTTATCATTATTTTTAAATTTATCTCCATCTCTCTCATCTTTTTCATTTTTCCCATTTTTTCCTACACCTCTTTCTATTCCTATTTAATTAAAATAATAATCTTCTCTCTATCTCTTTTTCCACATCACTTCTACACCACACCTCTCCATGAGAGACTCTCTAAGGGAATAGCTATATTATAGTGCAATTATGGGGCCTCAAAATGAATCCAAAGTATCATAGAATTGCTTAGTTTTAAGAAGACGTATAAAGGGGGAAAAGGTTCCATCGTCAATAAAAGACAGCTATTTTTTTTTTTTTAAATCATAAGATAGAACTACTTGTCTGTTTCTTTCTTTATTGCTTTCAATTGGCATATCTAAAAGTTAAAAAATTGAAAGCAAGCCATTTGTGTGGTTCATGTCTTGTTTTCCATGAATTATATATTCAATCAAATCAATTTGCTGAATATTTGAAAAAAAAAATTGCTAATTATTCAATAAAGCTTCAAAAATAAATAAATAAAATTATTTAAATAAGAAGCTATATTGATCATGATCAAATCCATCACCTTATCATGTAAACTATCGACATACACCGAGATCTTAGTTAAAACAAGGGGAAGTAAAGCACAATCAAATATATGAGCTATAAAATTAATTGGGAAAAGTCTCATCTACATTCACAGGGAAAATTCTAATATTGGGATACATAGACAGGAAAACAAATTTTTGAGATTCTTTCCCTCATTTCCACGAATCTTTCATCTTCGTGGTCGACTTTTTCACGTTGCCAGTTATAGGCACCATGTAGACCAGCAAAAGTACATACCAAGAATTATCAAATGCACACCTAAGCTTTGTTGAACTTATCGGATTAGACGTGTAGGGTGTTTGTTCATAACAATAATAGGATTTTAAAAATGTATAATCATCGTAGGCATGCCATTTTCTTTTTCTCTTGCTAATTTGCTTGTTCACGTTAACCATTTTCCTATATTAGATATGCTCCTTCATGTTGTTATTGATTTAGTGCTGAAATTTGCTTAGTGTTGAAATTAAGCAGTTATTCGCAGTCAGGAAATTGAAAGAACAATTGAAACCAAGTTGTCACAAAGATAAAGCGAAGTACATAGTGCAATTCAGCTTTTAAATAAGTGCTATAATTTTTGTAATGTATATATATTTTGTAATATGTTATAGTAACTTCTAGAATTGAAGTTCAAGTCTAGAAAAAAAGTTTTGAACATCATTTCTACTAGAATCTTTAAAAAAAAAATTAGAGCAATAGGTATCTCTAATATTTAAGTCTCACAAAATTTCTTTTGTAATTTCTTTTTGACTAATCAACAGTTTGAACTTTTAATCTGCTACAATGAACTCTTAGTTCTCATGATGTATTTGAAAAGTAATGGGATTTCTTCAATGTGAAATACTCTTCAGTTACCTGTTGTTTGTGCTGCAGTGTACCTCTGTGTTGTATGGTTTCTCCTTGCCATCGGCATCATTTGTCTACCTTATTTCAAGCACTCTTTGTTTTCTCACAAGTAGCGCGCGGCCTTAGTGTCATCTCACGTGGGACCTTGATGTATGAACACTAAGTCAGCTTCTCGTCAACCAAAGATGCTAGAGGTTGTTGAGAACTTGGCACACCGATTAAGAACGATAGCAAGAATGTTAAAGGACACAAAAGAGCTTTGAGAATAGTAGTATGCTTTACACTTGGAGAATGCTTGGATGGATACAAATGAGACGCCAAGGCCCCTATTTATAGTTCCACGTCCTTGGAACTGATGGTGGAAATCGATTCGATCTAACGGCTACGGTTGAGTCTCTAGAAATCTCTAGGGATATTTACAAGATATTTATAATAGAATATTCTAGAATAAGTTCTAGAATGTCCCACAAGTCTCTAGGCTTGCCCGGTTCTAGAGTGTTCCACCGAGATGACCCCCAAGTCAGCCTTCTAGATTCTTTCGGACAAGTATAGAAACAAGCGGGTTGTCACACTTAGGTATCTTGGTTGGTTTTTGTCATGGTTCACGGCCTGCGTGGTTTCTTATTGAATCTTTATCTTTTAAATGTTAGTTTGGGACTTTCAAAAAAGAAAATGTTGGTTTGGGGCTTTAGATAATATATATTGTCTGAATTTAGTGAACACATATTTGCATGAGTTAAATACCCCCTCAGGAAAGTAGTTGGCTAAGTCAATTTTATGGACTCCATCGAGAACAATCATATCTTGAACTTGAGCTACATTTCTTTCACTTAATATTCGTAAGTACTTGAGTTAACCCGAATAGATTTTTGCAGTTTCATATTTCATAACAATACTACTAGTGCTCTCATTTATTGTTCCTTGTTATTGCTTTGAATTGTATATGTATTATTCATACCAGCTTTAGTATTCTGGTATTTCTAGCTCCCGATTTGTGCTCTATGTCTTATAAAAACGCCTCTTAATCTTCATAATTTCTTTGATTTCAACTCATATGTTCTGTAACCACACTTACCTACGCATTTGTGAACAATATAACTATATGCATATGGTGTATAAAACACGCTTTAATTAATACTAGAGAGGTAATTTGTGATTTTCATGGGATCTAAATTCTTTTCCATGATAATGAATCTCTCCGATGCTCACCGATTGAATTTAGTCATGTACATTTACATGAATCTTCCAGTCGTCTTAACAAATTTCCCTTATTTAAGCATTATAAGGCAAAATTGCACAGCTCACTAGCATAATTTCGTAAAATTGCATTGGAGTATTTACTCCTGGTGGACTTCTTGGGCAAGAGCATCTTAGAGAAAACTGTTTAAATGATCTTCTGCATGGCTTTGAATACGTTTTGACCTATGAAGATAAATCATAGATGACTTCAAGTGGCTTTTGTTAATTATTAATCTGGCCACTACAAGTGGCTTTTGTTTAAATTAAAAAAAAAAAAAACAAAAATGGTTAATCTTTGAAGGTTCTTGATTTCAATTTACCAACGTGCAACTTTGTCCAACACGGACTTAGCCACATGTGCAACGGCATGCCGCCCCTAGTAATATAACATTCTTTAAATGCCATCCATTATATATACCGGAGCTAGAAATTTTGTGTTAGTAGGCTCGCCCTTTTATTTATTTATTTATTTATTTATTTATTTTGAGGAAGTAAGATTTATTAATTACTTGTATCAAAGAGAAGTACATCATGAATAAAAGCGGGGGAATTCCAATCCATTCCAAGGTGTTTGTCATAGAACCATTCACTTAAGCAAGTCGGTAAACAATTTGATTCGCAGATCTTGACACACAAGATAAGAGAATACCATCTTAACTCTTTAAAGAGAGAATAATCAAAAGTGAGACTGTGAATTGCTTCGTTGGCTAGTATGGCGTTCATTTCGATAATAACATTTCGCAAGGAAATGTCTTTGATCCAGTTGGGAGCATCTCGAATACCCATAACTTGCACAAATTTTGGTTTGGAAGCACTCTCAAAAACCACTAATTTCCCACGACGAAATGACCTCAAATGGTCTCTGAGATCCATCTTGACCTTAAACTTTCCTCTAATTTCTTATTTGCCCCTAACCTATTAAATTTAATATATATATATATATACGTGTTGTACGGAGTTGTTTGTAACATATCATATTTATGTCTAAATGTAGCTGAGTTTGATATATTTAAAGATTTTCTAGAACCAATTATTATTGATTTTTTTATGAAACCAACTACGATGTTGTTTAATATAAAAAGAAAAAGAAAAAAATTAACATCTACTCCCCCTACTAAAACATATTTCTTTTGTAATCTATCACATTATGAGATTGGAGATCGGAAGAGCATCACTAACTGATATTAGAACAAAATCATTATTAATAATATGCCAATAAGCGCTCATTTATTTGTTAGTTTGGCCTTATATTTGTCAGCTTGTGTCAAGTGACGTGGCCCCCTGTAACTGGTAGTTGGAGCTCGATCTGTTGTTATAGAAAATCAAAGCAACTTTATATTGATGAAGTGTTTTATAGATATTGATATTATATTGTCTGAAGCTCTTTATTTTTTTAATTTATCAAGGGGAATTATAATGAGTGGAAATGAGCAGTGAATATTTAATTGAAATTTAAAATGTGTAGTAATTGTTAAATAATTGTCAAATCAACAATCAAATCATAGTAAGTGAAATTATAAAGGAAAAAAATAAAAAGTTTCAAACAAGCTCAGTGTTGAGAAGGTGTTAATTAAGTTTGTTGCTTATATTTGTACATTAAATTTATTTGAAATCTTAGCATTTAAAAGAGATAAATTATATAGAAAGTTGATGTATTATTTTTACTTAATTCTGATTGCTAAAAAATTTCAAGGATCAAATTGAATTAGATTTCAAAATTTTTTAGTGCTATCTAGGACTTAATTCAATAAATTAAAAAAAAAAGTTATGGTGTAAAAGTAGAAAGTAGACAGTAGAAAATTTAACTTGAATCTTTCGACAATTTCTATCAATAGTATGTTTATTGTTACTTTTTAATTTTTAACTTGTATTAAAGTTTATATCAAGGGCTTCAATTTAAGACCCATATTCAATACATTTTGGTATCAAAATAGCGACAGTTTATCAAAAAGAAAGGAAAAACAAGTTAAAAGTAGTTAAAAAATTAAAATAAGTTAATGGGCTTGGTGGTAAAATGGCAAAACGGCAGCCATGGTTACCGTATTGGGTGACGAAATTGGAGTTTCAATTTGGCCAATTGAAGATTGACGTTTATTGTATATAAGGATATGTTTGTTCTTCCACTAAATACACATTATAGAGAAAAATAATTTTTTTATCATCATATACATGTCAAATTGAAAGTATCAACTCAAAGTTTAAGATAAGCTAATTTTTAAGATAATTATGAACATATAATTCGTTGTAAGTCTTAAGGTAATAGGTAAAATGTTTTTTCCTTTTTTTTTTTTTTTGAAAAGAGGTAAAAGTTTTGGTTTAACTTTTTACATTTTCCAAATAACCCAATCTCTCATACTTTGTTAAATCGAGTCTAACTTATATTTGTAACTTTTTAATTTACTTCAATTTAATTTAATCTCTCACAATTTATCTACTTAAATATTCCTTTTTCTTTTCAAATTAAAATTAAATAAAAAATATTTGTACTTTAAAACAATTCAGTTAAATAGTAATTAATTTTGCATTTCAGTTTCAGTCGAGTTTGTCCATGTATACAATATATCTTTAATTTTCATTTATCATTTATTTTGTTCAACATAATAATTTAACCGGAAAAACCTATTCAGCAAAATTTAACCATAGAAAACCAACAATATTTGATATTAAATAGAAATTAGATTTCCACCCGTACATTGCACGGGTAGAGCTCTAAAGGAATTTCATACATAAAATATAGCCTACACGACGCTCTTCCGATCTGTCATAAATAAACTAAAAAACACAACATGCATGGAATTAATATATGTCCTACATTTACAAGTAGCATGCAATCAATTCTTTATTTTTATGAAGTAATTTTAAATTCTTGTTATTAGTACATCGCCATCTCGTTGAACCAATAATTTTTTTATTAATTTTATTTTTTATGTCCTTTAAAGACAATAAAATATGATAGCATAATTCTATATTAGTTTCACACATGTACATTTACAGACATACTAGTAAAATACAATAGAGTAAGAGAACATAAAATTATGAAATTATCCAATCAAACAAAATAAAGTTGAAATTTATTAAGCAAATATGAGATATATCTAACTAAAATGTAATATGTAGATAGTGTTCAAAAATAAAAATATTAAATTAAATGATTAAAAGGAAAAATATAATAATAAGGAAAAATATAATAATAATATTGAAATCTAGATTGATATATTATCTAGATTGATATATTATCTATTTTCACGTAATTCAAATCCATTAGGCATTAAGAAAGAATATGAGATATAACTAACTAAAATATAATATGTACCTAGAGTCTCAAAATAAAAATATTAAATTAAATCATTAAAATGAAAGGTATAATAATTGAACAAATAATTTTTTATTAATTCTTATTTTTTATTTCCTTTAAAGACAATAAAACTCGATAGCATAATCTATATTAGTTTTACACTCGTGCGTTTTACGGACATACTATGTTTCACACCCGTGCTTTTCACGGACATATTATATTGACAAAATAAAATACAATGGAGTAGGAAAATATAAAATGATGAAATTATACAATCAAACAAAGTAAAATTGAAATCTATTAGGCAAATATGAAATATATCTAACAAAAAATGTAATATGTAGATAGAGTCTCAAAATAAAGATATAAAATTAAATGATTAAAAGAAAAAGTATAATAATAAGGAAAAGTAATATTGAAAACAAGATTGATAGATTATCTATTTTCATGTAATTCAAACCAATTAGGCAAACGTGAGATATATCTAACCAAAATGTAATATGTAGATAGAGTCCCAAAATAAAAATATTAAATTAAATGATTAAAAGGAAAAATATAACAATAAGGAAAAATATAATAATTAAACCAATAATTTTTTTATTAATTCTTATTTTTATTTCCTTTAAAGGCAATAAATCCTGATAATATAATGTATATTAGTTTCGCACCAGTGCATTTATAGACTACTATACTTCACACCCGTATGTTTCATGGACATATTATACTGAGACAGTAAAATACAATATAATAGGAGAACATAAAATTATGAAATTATACAGTCGAACAGAGTAAAATTGAAATCTATTATGCAAATATGAGATATATTTAACCAAAATTTAATATGCAGATAGAGTTCTAAAATAAAAAAATTAAATTAAATAATTAAAAGGAAAAGTATAACAATAAGGAAAAATATAATAATGGAATAATGATGTCAGTAAGTTGGTTTTTTTAAAGAAGCCAAACAATAAATGGGAAAATTATTTCTAACTGTACCTGATAATAAAATTGAGTCAGTCAAACTCTACTTTTGTATATATATAGATATAGATCATCACACTTAAAAGCATGTGTTTACCTAATCAAATACAATTTTCCATCAACCTTCTTTCTATTTTTTTAAATAATCTAGTGTGACACCGTATCTATCATGTGTATGTGTGTGTAATGATTTAATAGTATTAGACCCACATCATTTGAAGCTCTAACGAAATACCATGTGCAAAGTACATACGGAAGACTAGTTAGTTAAAAAATTAAGAGGTATAATAATAACTTCAAAATATAAGATGTAAATAATAGTAGTAGTAGTAATAATAATAAGAGAAATATATCTAGCGTTGTAATTTCCCGCTACTGGTATGCCATTATAAGGATACTGGTGATGTCATTGATGACG
The DNA here is from genome assembly GCA_963692815.1 of Nyctanthes arbor-tristis. Taxonomy (NCBI): domain Eukaryota; kingdom Viridiplantae; phylum Streptophyta; class Magnoliopsida; order Lamiales; family Oleaceae; genus Nyctanthes; species Nyctanthes arbor-tristis. The sequence goes on along the minus strand of CAVNYN010240818.1, from coordinate 3,734 downwards.
TCACTGGTGGATAATAACAACTAAATTTGTTTTACTTTTTTTTAATTTTTCCCTACTTTCTGTTTGTATTTTATTAACCATTTTTTGGATAATTAAGAATATCTTCTTAGAGGAATTCATAGGAATCTCTTTGGATAATTATGAGTTTTATTCTGATTATACTGGATAACAATTAAATTTGTTTTACATTATTTTTTAATTTTTCCCTAATTTCTGTTTTTATTTTATTATCTATTTTTTCATAATTAAGAATATCTTCTTAAAAAATTCATAGGAATCTCTTTAGATAATTATTAATTTTATTCTGACCGTACTAGATAACAATTAAATTTGTTTTATATTTCTAAAAGTTTTTCCCTTCTTTCTGATAAAATAACTTAAATATTAAAATAACTTTCATGAATTTTCTTCCTTGAAAAAACAATAGATGATTTTTTATGTAATTAAGAATCTCTTTCTTAAAGAAATTTACAACAAATAAAATTCATTGAAATTTATTCTGATTAAGAGTTTATATTAATTTTTTATTCTCTTTTTTGTGTTCCCTTTAAAGTTTTAATTTTTTAAACACTTACGTGCAATATAATCAGTTGTTTATTTGATTAAACAGATTTTTTTTACATTAGTTTTTCTCATTAGTACCATTATTTTTTATTTTAAAAATAATCTAATGTCAGATATAGAATATCAAATGATCTATTGTGATTTTTCATGTGGTGTATCCCGAATGCATCGTATGACACCATTAACATACTATATCACATAGTATTAAATCATAACTAAGTGTGATTGTTAAATCAACCGTGTATTACTTTTATTACACTTAATATATGTTTGATTGAGACTAAGTAGATGTTCAATGTTGAATTATCTTATTATTTTTGATGTCTCCATATAACGCACGGACGAGAATTCTAGTAATAATAATAAGACGTTAAAAACGACAATACCATAACCTCATAATATGGCATAAAAAATTGTGATTCAAATATCTTAGAAAGGCTATTTTTATCTTTCTGAGTGACTTTATACTTGGAATATGAGTCTATTAATATGACATTTTAGAATACTTCGTGATTTAATCATTTTCCTTATAGAACGAATTATAGAGATATCTATTGAGCCATGTCACATGTGACGTGGTTATTTTTCTACACATAATGCCTAATCTGACTCACTAGAAACACTAATATATATATATATATAGACACACAAACATATATATTTATGCAAAACCAAACATCATTTGAAGCAAGACTAACAAATTCTATTAAACCACTGTAGTTACTAGAAGGGATAAAAATAAATAAGAATAAACACATATACACATACCTGCCATAAAAAGAGAATTCCAAAATACCATATGTTATGGCACCATATGGTGCCATAAGATCATGTGGCATGTATCGGGAGACACCACATGGGAAACCACAAACATGTGACCTACATCGATGCACGCCACATGACTGTATGACACCATATAATGCTATAAATATAATTTTATATCATTTTTAATAATTATAATGAAGAAGATGATTTCATCTACAACTTAACTATTCAACTTCAAGAAAATAGCTTCTAAAAATGATTTAGTAATCAAAATTTAGACTACGAATTAAAGAATGGTTGCTAGTTTGATAATATATAAAGAGGGGAGGGAAATGATGAAATCCCAAACATTTGAAACTATAAATAACGACAGATGTATATGTGACATGTGTCTGAATACGCAATATCAATTCTATTAATCACATTGACCCAATAGCAATTGATGTGGTGTACACCGAGTCGTCCACCGTCACAAATTGAAGGGTTGAAATTTTCCAATTTCTACAAATAACTTGATTTGGAATTGAGAATTCGGTGTTTTGGGTTTTACTTTTAAATGGACCGTTGAGAATTTGGGCCAGTTGTTACTTAGTTTTGGATTGTTGGTGTTGAACTGGAGGAGAGGACATTTTTGTAGGCTTTGTAAATCTTTGAAATCAAATTGGACAACTCATCTAGTCTAGGGGAAATTACCCATTTTACTTGGAAACTTTTGTCCAAAAATATTTAGTAGTGTTTTAGTTTTGTCCAAAAATATTTAGTAGTGTTTTAGTTTTCAAAAATACTTAGTTACTTCATTATTTTTTATTTGTTTTATTTATTATAATTTACTATCAAACATCAAATCCACCCTACTCTGGCCCCTGCCGGCTGGAATTCGGTAGTCGGATTTCGCCTGCCAGATTCCTGTGGCCGGTCACCGAATTCAGGCGATTTTTTTTCCTTTCTCCATCTTTTTTTTAAATTTTTTTTTCTTTTTCCTTTTCCTTTTCCTTTTTTTCCTTCCTCCATCTTTTCTTTTTTTAATTTTTTTCTTTTGCTTTTTTTTCTTTATTTTTGTTTTTCTTTTTTCTTTAACAATTAGTTGACAAAGTGTGCTACATAAATAATATTTTCACGTTCAAAGGTTTGTTACATGTGTAACAAGCTATGTTATTTTTCTAACAAGTTATGTTATTTGTGTAACAAGTATCTTATTAAAAAAATCTATATTATTTGTGTAACAAGTTAGTGTAGAATACATGATAGAATGTATCGAGGGAGACCGAAGATCGGGTTATAATTTGGTGGGCGTCTTGGTGTTCAGTGTCAGAATTTAGTGTATAATACCTTCCTGAAAGCGAAACGACAAAGATCGAGGCTCATGACTTTACATTGATGAGCCCTATTAATTTTTGGCCATCCGAAATTGTTTAGGCCTTCAAATTTACTATTTTTTGTTTTTCTATTATTTTCAATTTTTTATAATTTATTTTTTTATGTTTTTGACCATAGAGCTTGTCTATAGCTATTTGATTACGATTCAAACTTGTTTTCATCATTCATTGCTTAATAAAAACCTATATTATTTGTATAACAAGCTATGTTATTTGTCTAACAAGTAATGTTTATGTGCGTAAGACACTTTATTATTTGTATAACAAGTTATGTTATATGCGTAAGACATATGTTATTTGTATAACAAGTTGTTCTATGTCTAAACAAGCCATGTTATTTATCTAACAAGTTATGTTATTTGTATAACAAGTCTTGTTATTTTTGTAACAAGATATGTTATACGTGTAACAATGTATGTTGTTAAACAATCTGTGTTATTTGTGTAACAAAGTATGTTTTTTGTGCAACAATTTGTTTAACAAGTTATGTCATTTGTACAACAATCTATATTAAAATAGTATAACATCTATTATATGAATTGAAACGTGAAATAATTGATACTATATGAATTTAAAAAGTCAAAATGATTAAAAAAAAGAGAAAACAAAGAAAAAATTGAAATAAGAAAAGTAAAAAATAGAAAAAGCATACAAAGAAAAATAAGATGAAAGAAACTTTTTTTTTAATCTCATTTTTTTTTCTTCTTCTTCTTTTTTTTTTTTTTTTTTTTGGGAATTTCAAATCTCATTTTTTCACAAGATTTTTGTTGGAATTTCTAAGTTGTTTTGTTGGGGGCATAGACATGAGAAATCCACCGGTGGAAAGTTCTCTTTACAAGTGACCTGCTGAGCAGGTTATTAGAGCTGGTGCCTGGTGAAAAAAAAGGTTCAATGGAAACACACGGGGAAAATGTGTGCATTTTCAATTTTCCATTAACAAACCCACTTCTCCTTCCACTTCTACACCTGTTTCATTCCATTCAAAAATGATCCCCATTTATTAAAAGCCATCTTTCTAGATTCTCTAAG
>CAVNYN010240814.1:0-15291 GCA_963692815.1 Nyctanthes arbor-tristis | reverse complement strand
GATTGTATGACCTTATCTCCATTCTGAATTGTTTCCTGCACTATGACCTATTCAATGATCCCGGAATAGGGAAGATTAGTGTGGTGTTTGCTTTGAATTGGAATCTCGGTATGGGTCTACCGGGGTTCATTGTGGATCCACTTAATTGAATCTGGCGCGCGCCACGGGTAGTAGTTTACCTAGCGATAGGGCCCTTTTGTGCATTGAAAAGCTTTGTACATGCAATGATTTGCTTGGAAATAAGTTTTATAAACGAAAGGTGAATCAAAGGATTGTGTTATTCACTGAGTACGTTGTACTCACTCCCCACTTATTACAATTTTTGTAGATAATTAGAGTCATAACAATTGAAAAGCAGGGCAAACTGGGAGTTGGATCGTGCTCGCGAATGAGAGTAGAGTTGTGCATATGGTGTAAACCTGTTCTTGAAACTATCACGAATTTATTACTTTTGCACCCCTATAGTATATATGTTTTTACATCTTATAACATATAAGAACATAGTGAGTTATAATCTTTATGTTGATTTGAGCTCTACTTCTCATTGTAAAATTTTCTAATGATTTGGCCCACCTTGATAATCAATGAAATATGTTTACTAATACAATTTCTTGTGTTTTTATATTTCTTGAAAAACCTAGCTTTAATGTTTCTTTAAAAGGTTGACGATTTGTTAACTTATGAAATTATCTTTATCTATTAAACTCAGTAAGATAAGATAAATTGGATTGTTTCGCACGTCCCGTCCCCGTTATTTGAATAAAAGCTTCCACTACAGAATTTGTAAATTTCCCTAAGATATTCGGAAATATTGTAAAGTTAGCGGGGGCGTGACATAGATGTAGTCTCATGCCAATACCGAGAGTTGAAGCAAGGACGAGCTATTGGAACAAGCCTCCGGCTAGTTACGTTAAATGTAACGTGGATACGGCTTGGGGTGGAGAAAGTAGAAGGATGGGTGTTGACAGTGGCATAGCTTGTTAAGGGCTAGTGCGGTCCATGGACCACACTGGATTCCTGAGCAGTCCAACTACTTTTGGGCCAAACCGCACTCAGTTCTGGCCCAAAATATAAATTCAGTCATTTTTTTTTTTTTTTTGGGTTGTGTAACCAAGCCAGTCACATGCTTGACAACTTGAGCCCAATAGAGAAGATAGTGATCCAACCAAATAAAAATGGAATATGTTTTCAGCATTCCTAATTCCCAAAACGCAAAGATTACGACAAGCTCTGCTGCTTGACGCAAAATCAACCCCTCTTCGGAAATTCAAACTTCGAAGTTCCGACAATATGATGGCGAAAGATGACCAGAATTAGCTCACATATGACGGTAGTGCAGGTAATAACCTATAATGTGATTATGGCATTTTGTAAAACCCTAATAATTCGCCACTGATTTTTGGACCCTAATAATTCACCACTGATTTTTGTTTTTCTGGGTTCATCTTGATATCTAATTTTAGTTTGATATTTGATTTTGGATAGATATGTAGATCAGTAAGTGTTGTGTTTTGATTATTTGATATATATAAATTGGGGCTATCCTTTTTTCCTACTTTTTCTTCTCTCTTTGGATTATTAAGAACTGAAATTGAAATTGAAGTAAGTGTTGAAGTGTACTAATAAAATATCGAGATGCCTGGATGGATAAAATATCGAGATGTTTGACTGGATAAAACATCGAGATGGTTGCATATAGTGAACAATAGAATTTATTTTTATCTATTTAGAATATGTTAGCAGTATAGAGTTCAATATGGGGGAATTTATTATAAATATTAAATAGATTGTGGGATTGATTATTGGTTACTTAATTTATACTTAGAACTATTTTAATTTCTTCAAGAAAATGTTGTTGAGGAGTAGGAGAGCACAAACAAAGTTTTGAAGAAACCAAAAAGAGTTAAGGAGAGCACAAAGCGAAAGAGAACAATTGGCTTTAAAACAAACTCAAACTATGAAACTCACAAAGAAAAGTTGTAAGGTGCGGTATTTGTAGTTAGTTTTATTGTTGAAATATTTTGTATTTTCTCTTTCTTATGGTTTGTGATCAACGACTACCTCGTCCAAAAAAATTTTTCTGACTACACTGGCCAAAAATTCTGGCTACGCCCCTGGGTGTTGGTCTCATTATCCACAATGACAGGGAAGATTTTGTTGAGTGCAAAATGGAGTTGTTGACCAGGCCTTCTCAGCGAAGAAGGCTGAAATTCGGGGGTTGAGGAAGGCCATCCAATGGCTCACTAACCTGAGATACCACACGACCATTTTTGAATTGGACGCAAAGGGAGTAGTGTCGGCTATCGACTCAGATAAAGAAGATGAGTCCGAAATTGGCATGTTGGTGCAAGATTGTAAAATGCTACTCCAACAAAGGGTACGCGATGAGGTTCAATTTGTTAGTCGGCAAGCCAACAAGGTGGCTTATGCTTTAGCAAAAAAGGCTGTCAATAGTGCATCTTCTTGCGTGTTTAGAGAGATTCCGAATTGGCTAAATGGAATTATCATGGACGATGTAAACAATATGACGAGATTGAATGAGAATTGAGATCCCTTTTTCAAAAAAAAATCAACAGCTATTTTTTCAATTGATGGATACTAATTTAGGACGAAGATAATGCTAAAAGAAGCATACTGTGTTTAGGGGACCATTAGGGAATGAGTTGCTAGAGATAAAATTTGGCGTTCTAGTGCAATGAATTTCAAGGATTTCTTGCTTGCATAGGTCAACTCAAAAAGTGAACATGGTTTGAATCTCTCGCAAATTAATGAAATGGTATCTTGTAAGGTATATACTCATTTAGTTGCTGAAAATTTATTATTTCATTTTTTTTTAAATTTCCATTTCTTTCTTCTAATATACTTATTAGACTTGGATTACATATATGTGTGTGTGTGTGTTATTATCCTTTTGTAGTGGCTTTCTCTTTGTAAGTAATGTTAAGTAGAAAACACTTTTTTCTTGAATTTTTTAGTTTCTTTATGTTTACCATGATCAAATGAAATTGAACAGATTTTTACAATTGGAATAGAGTGTAGCTTAGGTACTAGCATTGTGCTTCATTTGTGAGCAATGCTATCTTCAATAACAGGGTACTAATACTCTTATTGCCAATGAGTGCAATTGGTAAATGCTCGAGTGGTGCTGGATACCTTTTTTTCCTCAGTTACTTCCTCTCTGAGTAGAAATTTTCAAATCAAGTTTCCATTTATACAAGAAGCACTAGACATTTTTTTATTGTAATCTCACTAAATTCCAAACTATTCGATTATGATCATACATTAAAATTCATTTCAAGTTTTCACGGCACTTCACTTTATGATAATCTCTCTTTTTAGATCTACGCTAATAAGTACTCAATTAAAACATAAGACGCGCGAAATGCGTACTTTCACTAGTATTATATATCGTGTGCTCTTCCGATCTCAAATATATTTTCGGGATCAAGGGGTTCGCTTATGTGATTAAGGGCCTAACCCCTTACTGAGATTACCCGAGTTCGAATCCCCAAAGTTCCCCCCATCCCAATCCCCCTTGGACCCTAAAAAAAGTATATATCTTACTATATAAGAAATGAATTCCCTAATTTCACTGTTTCTATGAACAGTGTCTTTATGAAAATGCCCTCAAAATTTTCCTACCAATTTCCTATTTTACCCTTTCTATCATTTTTTCCTTCCTTTAATTGTAGATGGGCCTTGAAGCTTCTCCAGCTTTCTGTTGTTCTGTTTGAGACTTACGCTTTCATCCACCTGCAAGATCTCTCGGGAGAAAAAGAGCTCGTGTATGTACCAGTATTGAATCGGCTGGCCGGTGAAATAGTAGGCAGAAGTCATGCCTTTTTTTGTTTAACTTTGCTCCAGCAGGTAATGGCTTTGATCGACCATTTCCTTTGCATTTTTTCTGCTATTTCAAGTGATAGTTAACAAATTAGGTTAGGATTACACTGATAGATGAAGTTTTTGATAATTTATCTACATTGATTTCTCTAAAGAAAAATCAGAATTAGTTGTAGTATGGGTTGGGGTTTTTGGAATTTGATGCACACAACGTATTTGATAGTTTGTTTAAATGGCAGTAACACCGAATCTGAGTTGTTTTTCTTGTGTAAAGTTTCTGTTGGCATTTGCAGATGTGAGGTATTATGCAATTCTTTGTTTTCTTTACATGGTTCGAAAAATGAGAAAATACAGTCGAGAATATATGCCGTCTATTTGAAATAAGTGGAAACAAAAAATTGAGCTAAAAGGGCTTAAGCTAGCATCTGTCTCAGTAAAAGGTTACACAGAATGTTCTGTCTTAGGAAAGTTGTATATCTATGATCCAAAACATGCCAACACCCAAAGCAAAAGTATATCTCTATGGGAATATTTAACACGAGTCATGCAAATTTGGTACTTTATTGCCTTCTACTCACCACAATGTTAGTATATGATTTTATTTCATGGGGCAAGTATCTGATGAGTGAGGGTTTTGTCCATAAATACCATCAGGAAATTACAATTAAAGTGCTAAGAGAAGAGTATCATGTTAATTCCAAGAAACGTTAAAATTTTCGAAACTATGAAAATTTTCAAGAATCAATTCATTAAATTCTTTGAATAGAGATAAACAATATTTAACAAGAACCATATGCATAGTTTGTAAAACTCTTATTTACATGGTACGGAGTTATGATATAAGATCATCGCTAGGAGGCTCTTTAAACCCGCATTCCTCTTTAATTTAAAGAACCAACTTCTAAAATTCTTTTTATGGTAGAACTAAGCATGCATTTAGATATAGAAATTATGTGGCCAAATTAAAACTAGCTTAGTTAATTTGGTTAATTAAATATTTTTTTCGAGTTACTATGGATTAATCCTGTCAGCAAGATGATGACTTTTAAAGAGAGTGGCAAAGCATGTAGTGACATTTATTTACTACACATTCCGTATATTCTTTACTTGAAAAAATGACCCGTTTTATGTTCTTTTCTTATTAGAACAAATTATTGCTCAAACTACTTTTCACTAACAAAATAGTATGAGTTTATATATAATCATCATACAAGTTAACTGACATTATCATTTGCCCTTTATTATACATAGAGGATTATTATAAGTTCATCAAATTGATACATTGCTTTATGTCTATTGGACGGTTCTATGATTTTACTTCTCTGTTTCTACGTTGATCTAAATTTCCAGCAGCCCATCGATAAAGGGTTGAATTTACAATAATTGTATATCATAGTACACAGTGTCAATGCCATGATAGACTACAAAGTCAATTATGATCTGTCTATTGGCAGTGTAAATAGTTGGAAAAGATAAAGAATTGTATAATCGAAATTGATTGATGTGTTCATTGATTTGGTGTGCTACGGGCTTAGAATCAATTTCACAACCAGTAGGCACAGAGCTTGAATTTTATACCTAACTCCCCACTATAAGCAAAGATATTATATATATATATATATATATGGAAGATCTTTATTAGTATTTTTTTTTTCCATTTTTCTGACTCTTAATATTTCCTTATATTCTTTTGTGAGTATTTGGAAGTAAAGCATGGGGTAGTTGCTTTTTGACCTTATAAGTAGAAATATACAATGCAACATGTCAGTGGAATATGAATTTTGATTGTCTTATTTATTGCTATGCTTTTTTTTAATGCCTTTTTTGTCATAGTTTGCACTTCAACAACAGGCTGCAAGAGTTGTCTGCTTTTTTATAGGTTTTGTTATCGTGTTTTTTTTTCTTGGGTGGCTGACCTCAATTCTATTTTGAAGAAGGAGCATCCCCTGAACGAGTATACATCTCTTATAACCTTCTTTTTGACTCTTTTTGTATGTTTGATATACAGTCCTACAATTCAACTGTGTAATTTTGAAAACTTTTAGCTTTTTTCTGTTTCTTCTTTTATAGTGTTCAAGCAATGTTTGTTTCTGGGCTATATTGTGTCTGAGATCTCTCATTTTTCTTTTCATTTCCAGGTTGATTGGATTGGGGAAAAGAACCAAATAGATGCTGGTAACCATTTATAGACATTTGGTTGAAGACTTGAAGTTACTTTCTTCGTTCAGTTTTTTTTTTTAAGTTAATATCTTGGAAGTCTGTTTCATCTCGACTTTCTATAGATCATCTTCAAGGTAAATTGGAGTTAAGTGTGGAGAATTTTTTGTTGATACACAACATAGTTACTAACTGCACTCCCATTTTTATTTTGATTAATTCATCAAATTTGTTTATTCAATCAGTATTTTATCATAAGTTGCTTGGCCATATTTTTGATACATGCATAAGTCACTTTGTAGATGATTTAAGTTATTTTCCTGAGTACGACCACGGGTTTCGCGCGTGGCGCGTACTCCCACTAGTGTGTATATATATATTATCCAAAGTTACTGTTCCTTAGAACAGTCTCTTCACGATTTTACCCTCACTTTTTCTCATCTAATTTCCTATTTTAGCCCTTCAATTCCCCCCTCTCTCACTCTCTCTCTTGCTTATCATCATTGTTCGCTTGAAAGAGTTGACAGAATTGGGCCTGAAAATTTTAAGGGAAAATTCGCGTTCCATGGTTGCTGTGAAGACAAGTTCCTTTATTCCTCAATTTTTGCTATTGAATTTCTTCCATGGTTCTTTCGACCGCTATCGACTTTCCAATAGTTTTAGTTTTTATACCTAGGATTTTGATACAAGCAAATGTAAAACCTTCAAATCTAAGCGAATCGTCATCCAAAGTACCGCGGGTATGTGATCCTCTATTACTCATATTGTATTACAGTTTTTATTCTAACAAATTGTAGTGATAGCTTTTGATTTTGTCCTTTTTTTGATTATTTTTTGCATTTATCACTTTCCGAAGTTTTTGTTTATGGTTTTTTAGTTTGATTTCTATTAAGGTAAAATTTGCCACTGCTATCGTTTTTTAACTTCCTTATATTGAAATTGGATTTTTTATTTTTTTTGGAGGGGGGTTGCGCTTCTGTTTTGAATTTAAGGGCTTAATGGGTGGCGGTGGAAAATGAGGTAGCTTGAATCTTCCTCAATTATTCTCTGGATTTTTTTACCTGGCTAGAGATGAGTGAAAAAACTACTGTCTCATGATTCAATTTGAATTTTGAATCTTGCAAATGATGTGCATGGATAACTAGCAAAGATGAACTACTAAACTTGCTTTACGAAGTTATGTGAAAGCATAGGGTAGATAGGGAAGGAATGATATGATGCATTACAATGCTTGTGGCTGAGGTATCATGTGTGATTTTCAAAGTTTTACGTGAAAGAAATCTGATTAGTTTAGTGTCCAAAAATTTTTTGGTTGGCTAACTCTCATGTCTTGGTTACTTTTTAACTGTCATCTCTTTGAGTTAAGAATGTTAATTTATTGGATTTATGGATTCAGTCAAATTTGCATCCAATCGATATCCAGTATGATTTTAGTTAGAATTGATGTGCCATTTTGATTTCCCCCCCAATTTGATGGAAACACAGGATGATCATTTAAATTCCTTTGATTGCGCTAGCTGGAGCTAATATTTAGCGTTGTTCTTCTATTGATTAATTGGATTCCATGTGTAATTGCATTATTTGCAGATATATTTACGTATGCCATGCAAATTAAATATTTGAATATGTTTGATTTTCCAATTTCTCTTATATGGATAAGTTGAAAGTTTGGATTGTGATAAAGAACTTTCCTATTTGCATTCTGTTTGGTGTGCTATTTTCATTTGCCTTCAATTTTTTTGTAATGTTTTTATCCTTTTAAGTAGCAGATCGACCTTGAAGCTTCTCCTGGTTTCTTATGTTCTGTTTTGTTACATCCAATCTGCAGAAGAAATCCTCATCCAGCTGTAAGAACTCCTGCGAGAAAAATAGCTTGTGTCTGCACCAGCGTTCAGTCGGGCGGCTGGTGAAATACTCCGCACAATTCGTGTCTTCATGTGTCTAACTCACTCCAGCAGGTAATGTCTTCAATACATGCATGCTAAAATGGATTAACAAGGAGGAAGCAAAGATAATTGAATGTACAGACTGAAATGGGTTGGATAAAAAGGAAATTGCCATAGGAAATACATGCAATCAAAGAATACTGTAGAATTAAAAGTCAGTTCTATATTCTTTGACTTATAATATTTTGACTCAGGCTGTAGAAAGCAGAATTTCACAAGATTAATGTTGTGGAAACAAGGAATAAAAAGAAAAATTTATATTTAAAGATATGTCAAATTCTTTTCGGTAACTAATAATCTAGACACTTAAACAAAAAACAAATAATAAAAAGAGAGTGTAATGCATGGTTATTTAAATTTAAACAAAAAACTCAAAATAAATAATTGAATAAAATGTAGGGTTGTCCTTAGAATTTAGCTGCTTTGTGACAATACAAAATAGTGACCTTTCATTTAAACAAAAGTTGTATTAGAATGAAAAGGATGTATTAGAAACAATCATTTTTATTATGAGTACGCCTTCCTGTTTTTATTAACTTGTTAGCTTTAGTTATGGTACAATTAATTTTTCTGTTTTGGCCTATCATCAAATTAAATCAAAGGTAGACCTTGTTGAATTTTTTTCCCTAAACAATAAAAGACGTTTTAATTTTTAACATAAAATTTATCAAAACGATTACGGGAATATACCGGTAACTAGAATTATTTGTTTCATAGTCAATTTAGTGATTTGACTCCACCGGAACGTAGGAAAGATGTAAAAAGATGATTGGAAAAAGAAAATGCACACATGAAAGTTGAAACAAGTCATTTCCATTGCTTAAATTCTCCTTTCCGTCCTTCTTGGTATTACACGGAAGAATCTCTATTGCCTTTTTCTTTTGATCATAGTATGTATTGGAGTTGGACTAATTGTTTACCTATCTTTAGCTTCTAAGGGAAATGGACCACTATCTGCTGCATCTATGGCTGCCCCCAGCTATTTTATTAGATGAATTGAAAATAAATTGCGATTTGGGTCTTGCGGTTTGCATGTTAAGCATGGTTGTCTTGAATTTTGTTTTTAACCTCTTAGACTGTATTTAGATCCACAAAACAGCAAATGTTAATAACTTTCGGATGCTGAACATTGCATTTTATTTTATTTTATGAAAAAATTGATTAATCATCTGATTTTATCCTTCTCTGATTTTGTTTTCCTACATGATCTAATATTCTGTTGCCTTGTCATTCAATTTTCTTATGTCTTTGCTGCATTATGTCCTACAGCCCGTGCTTTTGTAGTCATTGGCATAAGACCTTTAAAGGTAGCCAACAGATTTTCCAACTTGCCTTACCAAGGTTAACATACAAACTTTTGTCATAATGCAACTATATATATTAACTCTTTCGTACTTTTTTCTTTTCCCGCTAAATTTAAAATGTAGCCATTTCTAATGAAACTGCAAGGTGCTGAGGTTGCTAAAAGGTTTCCCGTTGACAAATGTTTTATCGATCTTTAAATATTCAGGAATGAAGAATGATGAGAAGCATGTGTAGAAGACCATTTAGAGCTTGTTTGATTCTCATTATTTTCCCAATTTATAATTTTACCTATCACTGATTTGACATTTGATTTGACAACTGTTCAATTACAATCACAAATTTCAAAACATTTTACATTTTCAATAAACATTCTACCGCTCTCCTCATTATAAATTCTTCACATTTGGACAAATAATGAGAGTCAAACAAGCTCTTAATCTTGCCTATAGAATGTTACACTTGTCAGCACTTTTAAGAAAATATCATTAAATAGTTAGAGATCCATGTATATGGTGATAGTTTGAAAGTATCTTTGCATATATGGTGACAGTGTGGATTGAAATTAGTTTAGTTTTTGGAAAAATATCTTATTTTGGCAAATAATTTGTGACATTCATTTTAATGCTTCATTTTAGTTTGTACTAATAAATCAACTACTACAACATATAATAAAATCGATGCGGATTTTAACTAAAATTAAAACTTAATACGTGCACAGTACGTACTATAACTAGTGTGTGTAGGTGTGTGTATATATTTTAATCTCCCTAAAATATTGAATAATAATGCTTAGATTGTGTCTCCAGTTTAGTTTTCATTTCTTATTGAGTTGCGACTCGTCGGACTTGGGTCGTGACTCGTCGAAGTTGAGTTGTAACTGGTTGTTGATTGGTGGTGAGATGGCGCCGCGATTGGTGTTGTAAAGGCGGTGTTTAAACTCTCAATGTGATCGCCTAATTTTTACAAAAAAGATTAATGCATCTTAATTTTAAAAATAGTTAAAAGAATATTGATATTTGGCAAAAAAAACCTTAACAAATAAATGTGGTGAAGTTAGTATAAGATGTAGTATTCGATCAAAAAAACAATACAAGATGCAGTACTATATTAAAAAATAATCAGATATAGAGACCTTATTTTTTCACCTAAAATCACTAGTGGTTCATGAAATCAATAGTCATTTCATATGTGAGCTTTAACACCATATCAGGAATGGAGATACCTTCAGAGTATTAAACATGCTGCTACTAATATAATCACCTCTCATTATCAATATCTTGCATGCAATGAAATGAAATAGTTCTTAGTTTTTCACCGTGCGTTACACAGTAGAATACGTATCAAATTATTTTAAATTTTAAAATAAATAATATAAAATTTTATAAGTTCGTTTTTAGGGACGATTTCATACCAATATATTTGACAAACTAATTAAACAAATAATCTCTACCTTTCATTTTGGATAATCTAATGGTTCAAAATTATTCTTCTAAATTAAATTAAAACCTATTAATCATGTATAAACATCCCAGTTTAATTCCTATCTTCTCTGGTTTAGTTCTTATCCTCCATAATTATTTAAATTATTCACTCATTATTTTATATGATTGATGATAACCCATTGTTGCTACATTTACTCCTTTCTTTCCTGCAACTGTCAAAGTATTACTTTGTGGAGATATCTTCTGAAATGACCGTTGACAAGTTATTATTATTGTATTGAACGACATTTTCTCGTGAATTCATTTCAACCTTGACACATTTCAAGTTCAACAATCAATATATAATATTTAAAAGTATTAGGATAGAAAATTTTAAGAAAAATTTCAATATTAGGATAACAAATTGAAAGGATATGTATTTACAAATCAATTCTCAATTTCAAAATTTATTAGGTGAGCCGGGAGAGAATTTAAAAAAAAAAATCTAAAATACCACATGACTTACTGTAACAAGCAATAAAATGTCGAAAAAGACCCCACTAACCAATTTTTTGATTGGAAATTGCGGTCCAAAGGTATAGACTTAATTCCTTTTATAATTATGTTATATGTTATATTATATATAGATTAAATCGACATAGTTTTAATTATTAAATCCGCATGACTTGAATAGGTGCTGCGTTGCATAAATTTGAATTTTAGATCTATTTATAAATAGTTGCCAACACTCATACACTCCCATTCAAAGATAAACTAGATTTTTTTCACTTGTGCGTTTTACGGGTAGAGCAATAATGTATATTTGTATAAAATTGACGTGTGAGTGTAGACATTATGTCATAAAAAATTACAATATATCAGTTGCATTGTATAAAATTACAAATTAATATGCGAATTACAAATCAACATGAGATATTTATAGTAAAATATCTGAGCTCATAATTCTGGTAAAGTTGTGATAATTAACAGTCAATTAATTAGGATGACAATTTGACTCATTGACTTATTGACGTCTAATAGGATTGACCTGTCGTGTCTAATTAGGACAAAGGGTTGGGTATGGGGCAACATTGTCTGCCCTGTAGTGGGGTATGAGACGGGTGTTGGACCCCCGCTGATAGACCCGCGACTTACCAAGCATTTTCCTTCTTTTTTTTTTACTTTTAATAAATAAATTTAATTCTAAAAATGTGTAGAAATTATTAGATATGACAAGTTACTTATTGACTTATAAATCCGTGACAATTTATTTGTATTTTTTATTATATTATTTTTTTGAAAGGATTTTCCTATTGAATTGAAAGAATCATGTTATTATATTAGTTAATATTAGGAATTTTAAAATTCTAAATAAAGGTTTTGTTTTATTTTACGTTTATCAATTAATAATGCGTTACACATAACATCAATTAAAAGGGAAAAATTCACGAGTCCTTTTGTGGGTCATGGTGGCGCCCCACCCGCCCCATGACTTGACCCGTCGTGACCTGCCCTATGAATTCATGGGTTTAGGGTGGGTCTGGGGCAGTTTTAAGATTCATGGGGCGGGTCCAGTGTATGGCTGACACGCCTCATTACCATCTCTATAAATAATCATATTACAATCAATTGTTGCAACTATGAGTTTAGCTTTTCACACTTACATTGTACGGGAAGACTAATTTTCAAACAGTTCAATAATAATGAATAATAAAATATTGAACAGATACATATTATCAGATTTGCATAACAAAAACAATAAATATACAATTTTAATTTAGTATTTAACATGTTAAATTAATATTTTGTTAATATTATATTAATAGTTACCTACTTATTTGCTCGATTAATGATTTACTATATTTTATTTTTAAATCATCTAACTTATTTAATAGAATAATGCTATGTAGCACCAGTGGTGCTTGGCACCAGTCTAGGTGGCATCCAGTGTGTCATTAAATGATAAGTGAAATTAAATGAATAAACAAATGACCAAATTAATTCAACTTATCATTTAATGCTACCTTGATATGGTGTCAAGCACCAGTGGTGCTAAATAGCATTACTCTATTTAATATTATTAGTTAACAGTTTAATAATACGCATCGGGCATGTAAATACACGTATTCACTCGATATCTGTTCAGATAAAAAATTCATACTTATAAGAAAATACCCTCTAGATGTATTATTTTTATGAGTAAAATTTAAAATTGATAATTATAATTAAAATATTAAATATAGATAGATTTATAAAGAAATGCAAGTTAGATTTTGTAATATAAAAAAGGGACTATATATGTGGGGTATCCTAAAAAGGAAAATGAGACCAGATAATTGGAACGGAGGGAGTAATTTTTTTACACAGTTCCTTTTCTTCTTGTAAATTTCATATCTCTTTGTTCACAAAGTTTTCGCTAAAATTTATTGTTATCTTATTCAAATTAAAATATCAATCAATTAATATTCAATCCGTTGATGCTTGGGAAGGTAAATTTTTGATGTTTCATATAAAAAAAGTCCATTACATAAATTGCAAAAAATAATGAATGGTCACAATAAGAATAAAATCAAGTGAAATAGCAACATGAATTCAATAAATACTTTACATGCTTCACGTCTATAGAGAAAAAAGACTAAAAAATAAATTATTAATATCGTCGACAACCTAATCGTTGTAACATAAAAGATATAAAAACAAAGATTAAAAAAATAGTCACATAGATTTTCAAATTAGATTATATATGTCGAGAAAATAAATTTTAGTCTTATATTATTATAATAAAATATCATTATGTATCTTTAGATGTTGGTGTGACTTAAATAAATGGATTTTTATTGCATAAAAAGGGAGAATAAATCAGTTGATTTGCTTTAAGTTATTTTGAACTAAATTTCTATTTATACTATAAGTTATTTTGAAATATATTTCTAAGTTATTCTGAAATAAATTTTAGTTTCCATACTATCAAGGACTCTAAGAAGGAAATTTTGAAAATCAAAGAAACATAAATAATAAATAAATAAATGAGGATAATGCCAGACAATTAGTTTATAATGTCAGAGAACTACAAAAGCAGGAAAGAATTTTTAATTGTGCCAGACAAAATTACAATTATGCCTAACAACTGTGGTATTATATTTTCATTTATGCTATTAAGTTATTTTGAAATAGGTTTCTAATTTATCTGAAATAAATTTTGGTTTCGATATTATCAAGAACTCTGTGAAGGAAATTTTCAAAATCAAATAAACATAGATAATATATAAATAAATAAATAGAAATAATACCAGACAATTAGTTTATAATGCCTTCATTTTCGAATCATTCAGTAGCAGGAAGAATAATTTTGAAAAATACTAATATATAAGAAGTAGAATAGTTACTCACTTTCAAATTTACATCTATAGTGGATAATAAAAAATTATAAAAACTCATTCTTATATATAAATGCTAAAAAAATAGAAGTAAACAAACTAAAATAAAAAAGGAATATGAAAAACTAAGAAACTAATATATGAATATCCAAATAAGAATTTGAGTAACCTGGCCGAATCAAACATGGTAGCATAATCTAGCCAGTCAAGTATGTAACATCATGATTACGTCAGTAAAATTGTGGACGGGAAAATTGTAATTGAATATCTAATTTAATTGAAAACTCTTGTATTATATATTATATGATTATATGTTCATACCAGACAATTAGTTTATAATGCTTTTATTTTTTAAAAATTCAGTAGCAAAAATAATAATTCTGAAAAATACTAATCTATAAGAAGTTGAACAGTTATTCACCGTCAAATTTATATGAAAACTCTTGTATTATATGTTATATATGCAAGAATTTTATTTTGCCTACGCATACATGTTATTATACATGCGTGTAACACATGGCACACATCTAAGCTATAAGTATTGAGTGCTTGTAATTTATATACTTGATACATATACACACATGAATAATAAGATGCATGCGTGTAGGTAAAATAAAATTCTTCATTATATATGATATGATATGATATGATATGATTATTATATATTATATGATATGATAATAACTAAAAAATTGAAAAAAATAAGAAATTGTTATAAAAAGAGAGAAAATAACGTAGAGGTAAATAATTACCTCTTAGAAAATTGTGTGTCTCACTGAGAAGCAGAAACCTCTATTTATAGAAACAAAGTTATGGTTTCAATGGTACAATGGTAACATATCTAGGGTTTGCGGGGATAGGATAGTTATTCACTAAATATTTAATTATTTACAACACTCCCCCTTGAATGACTATTTATACGTCTAACTGCCTCGTTAAAAACTTTGGTTTGACAAAAATCCAGTGGGAAAAAATACAAACTCAACGAAAAAAGAGTACAATATATAACTAATATTTGGAGTAATAAAATACTGTCTCATTAAAACCTTGTCAGGAAAATTTAGTGGGACAAAACCTGGTCAAAGGAAAAAGAGTACAACTACTCCCCCTGATGTCAATCACTGAAGATATCCAAGTTGACGCATTTCAATCTTATGGACCAATTTCTTGAATGTAGAAGTTGGTAACGCCTTTGTGAATAAATCAGCTACATTATCACTTGAACGGATTTGTTGAATGTCGACG
>CAVNYN010240812.1:0-14802 GCA_963692815.1 Nyctanthes arbor-tristis | reverse complement strand
ATTGTTCACCCTCTTTAACGGGTTATCGTAACCCCGTTAAATGAGGTTAAAATAAAATAGACCAATGCGTTGCACAGGACGAATATGAAAAAATTCAAGTAAATTCCAAAAGTATCCTATTATGGTACTCCATGTCAAGAGTAATACATGCACAAATAATAAATCATGCAAAGGTGGCAACAAGGTTTCCACTCAACCAAGGAATCCAAATGAAGATATGCAACAATATTAGATACACAAGGAGGTGTCAGCTGATATTGTTGCCAGATTCTTCTTTATCACATTTTATTTATTTGTAAATCTTAGATTCAATTGAATGTAAATCCTAGCAGTAGATATTTTAGTTTTTAATTGTAATTTAATAGTGGAGTCCTAGTTGGCGGAACCTATTTGTGTACATATATATGCTCATGTATTTATGGATTGATGGAATGATATTTGAACAACATTGAGATAGAAGAAAGAAAGCTTGAAACTCTGTTTTCAAAAAGAGAAAAAATACAATTAGTCCTTTACAAAACTGTATTCTAGCCTATATATTCATACAAAAGGAAAAGAAATCTGTAAAACAATATTCTAACTAACTAGCCACTAATATAATGCCAACTCTCCCCAATAATAGAACAGAAAATAGAAAATTACAATATATTCTTCATCCTCCCCTCAAGTAGGCAGTGATGGAGATCAATCTGCCCAACTTGGAAGTGAGAGTGTGAAACAGTGGTCCACCTAAAGCCTTGGTAAAGATATCTGCAAGCTGGAACTTGGTGGAAACATGCTTGAGTGAGATGAAACCTTCCTTATACTTGTTTCTGACAAGGTAAGAATCTATCTCTAAATGCTTTGTTCGTTCATGAAAAACCGGATTAGCAACGATATGAAGGGCAGCCTGATTGTCACACCAAAGGTAAGGGGAGTAACCAATGGTATATGTAAACTCTGTAACATGTAGAATATCCATTGCAATTCACAAACTGTTGTACTCAATGCCCTGTATTCAGCCTCTGTTGAAGATCGAGAAATAGTGGTTTGTTTCTTGACCTTCCAAGAGATTAAAGCTGAACCAAGGAAAACACAATACCCGGTGACAGGTTTCCGGGTATCCAAACAAGATGCCCAATCAGCATCACTGTAACCTGTTAATGTAAAATCTGAAGATGTAGGATAGAATAGCCCTTCGGATGGGCAGACTTTTAGGTACTTAAGAACATGAAGAGCAGCACCATTGTGATGTACAAGGATGATTCACAAACTAACTTAGTTGTTGGACGGAAAAAGTAATGTCAGGCCTGGTGAGATTTAGATATAGCAATCTGCCTACCAGTCTTCTATACCTATCTGGCTCAGTTAAGAGAGGTCCACTGTCTACAACTAGTTTTATGCCCTTAGGTAGAGGGTATTGGTAGCTTTACAATTTGTAAGACCCACATTTTGAAGAATATCCAACACATATTTCCTCTGGTTCAAATAGGTACCTTGATCACTTCTTGCAATCTCTAAACCAAGGAAATATTTAGCACAACCCAAATCTTTAATGGTGAACAAAGAATCCAGGTATTGCTTTAGACTTGTAATAGCCTTACCGATCTGATCCTATAACTAAAACATCATCAACATAAACAAGGAGGGCTAAAAAGGAATCAGGACCTTATTTCACAAAGAGACAGTGATCATGTGGACATTGTTGAAAGCCATATGCCAAAAATTTATCACAAAACTCAGTATTCCATTGATGGGAAGCTTAGATCGGAACCATAAAGACTCCGTTTTAATTTACAAACTTGACCTCATTGAAGCTTGGTATATCCTTCTGGTGGAAGCATGTAGACTTCTTCTTCCAAAAAACCATGTAGAAAAGCATTGTTTATATCTAATTGATGCAAAGGCCATCCCTTAGCTGTGGCTAAAGCAATTAACAATCTGACAATGACTAGCTTTGCAATGGGAGAAAAACTATCAGTGTAGTCAATGCCATAAATTTGATCATACCCCTTTGCTACAAGCCTCGCTTTGTATCTATCCACTGTACCATCAACCTTCATTTTAATTTTATATACCCATTTGCAACCTATAGCCTTTTTTCCTACTGGTAGATCAGTAACTTCCCAAGTCTGGTTGGCTTCTAGAGCAGCAATTTCTTTTTCCATAGCTTCAATCCATTCACTATGTTTACTAGCTTGAGAAAATGTATATGGCTCCTGTAAACTAGAAACATTGGCAAGAAAACACATGTATGCACTACTAAAAGAACCAGTAATAGAGTATGGAAGGATAGGAGAAGAAGAGTCAGAATTTTGTTGCACCCTGCACATAAGAGAAGGACTAGCTGCTGGTAAGGGATCAGTAGCTATTGGTAAGGGATCAGTATTTGCTGTATAGGTGACAAAGTCTTTTAACCAAACAGATTGGGTTTTATTCCTGGAACTCCTTTTTAACAACTGTGGAGAATGACCACCTTGCACCTCTCCACTAGGCTCATCAATATAAGTTATATCATTAGTTTCTGTGTCCATTTCCGTTTCTGTAACAGGTTCTGATATGAGATTTGAGTCAGGAATAGTGTGAGGATGGGCGTTTTGAGAGAATACCTTAGACACAGCAGGTGTAATAAGATTTGTATGTGAATCTGATATAGGTATAGATAGGTCTGGTGTGGATGATGGTTCTGTGAGTGGGAAAAATTGCAATCAATGGGTAAATGTATGTTTGCTGTGGAAGATGTATCCATTTGATAAGGAAAACAATCTTCTAGGAATTGTACATTCCTAGAAACCAGAATTTGATGAGTAGAAATTTCATATAATTTGTAACCCTTTTAGCCTGTAACATATCCAATGAAGATACACTTGTAAGCTCTTGAGGAAAATTTATCTTTGTGAGGTGTGTTGTTAGTGGCATAACACAAACACCCAAAAGGTTTTAATTTGGTGTAATCTGGCTTGTTTTGGTAAAGTATTTCAAAAGGGGTCTTTCAGTCAAGAAGAGAACTTGGTAATTTGTTTACAAGGTATGTGGCTACAAGAATTGAATGTGACCAGAATTTCAGAGGAAAATTTGCTTGAAACATTAAGGCTCTAGCAAGTTGTAATAAATGTTTATGCTTCCTCTCCACCACCTTCCGATCTGTTGTGTGGTGTAAACACAAATCTTTTGATGTAAATACCATGCTTATGTAATAAAGATTGGCATTCAAGTCCAACAAATTCAGCCCCATTATCACTCCTCAAACTCTTTACTTTTCTCTCAAATTGTGTGTGAACCATATTTAGAAATCCTTCTAACACCCTAACCATTTGGTTCTTGTGCACCACCAAATACACCCAAGTTGCCCTATTATAATCATCCACTATTGTTAGCATAAAAGGAGTTCCAGTGATGGATGGGGTTCTATATGGCCCCCAAATGTCAATATGAATCAAATCAAATATAGAAGAAGTATGAATAGAACTAGTAGGGAAAGGGAGCCTTTGTTGTTTTGATTTATGGCAAATATCACAATCTTTCAAATCAACATCAGAATTTTTACATAAGGACTTGATAAATCCAAATGCTTCATTACAACTGGGGATGCATGCCCTAACCTCTTATGCCAATCAACAAAGACTTTATTACAGGCATATTGAGTAAGCAAATTGTGGTTACAATTATTGGACAATTGTCTATGAACAACTGGAAATGAAGATACAGAAGAATTATTTAGGTTTCTGGGATTCAATATGTAGAGTTTTCCAATCAATTTCCCAATAGTTAGTACCTTTTCATTCTGCAGGTCCTGCAAGAGGCAATAATTCCAGAAAGAAACACATTTTAGGTTGGATGACTGTGCTAATTGTGATACAGATAAAAGGTTATATTTGAAACAGGGAACATGAAGGACATTTGTCATTATCAAGTTGTTGCTGAGAGTGACATGACCAGTGTGTGTCACATTTTCAATGGAATTATCTGGTAAGTAGACTGGTGTGGTTGTTGTAGTGGGTCTAGCATAGTAAAAGCATATTTAACATTTTCAATAGTCTTCTTACCAGCAAAATCAGCAAAGTTTACTTCATTACTAGCTCCTTGAAATGATTTGCTGCTCAAGTATTTTGCAATCTCTTGTTGAATGAAGTGTGACATGTCACTGAGCTGCATATTTTGCACAGCCTGCATAGGCCTCTTCTCTTCATCAGCATAGCCTCCTGCTCCCATTGTCAATGGTGTGTCAGCCATGTTAGCAATAGACATCCCTTTTTGCTCTTTGAACTTTTTATACTAGTCAGGATATCCATGAAGCTTGAAACACTCTCCTATCTCATGGCCTCTCTCATTGCAATATTCACAAAGCAGCTTGGCATTTTCTTCTTTGGACCTTTTGTTATAGCCTTTACCTTTGCCCTCATTCCAACTGCTAGACTTATTTTCCCTTCCATAGTTCTGTGTTTTGGTAAACATTGCAGTATTATCACTTGACTCAGGAAACATTGAATGAACATTCCTCTGTTTCTCAACCTTCAAAAGCATAGCATAAGCTCTATTAATGGTTGGTAGTGGATCAGTTATTAGCAACTGATTTCTTACATTATCATAGCTATTGTTGAGCCCTATGAGAAACTGAATCAATTTCTCATTCATATCCATTTTGGAAATCTGTTTCCCTACACCACAAGTGCAGCTCCCACATGCACATGTTGGCACCGGGACTAAACTTCCAAACTCATCCCAGAGTTTCTTCAATTTCGTGAAATAGACCATTACAGATGAAGTACCTTGTTCAATACTTGTTATTTCTCTCTTCAATTGATACAACATAGGTCCATCACACTCACTAAATCTTTCCGTGATATCATCCCAAAGTTCTTTTGCAGAATCAACATAGATAAAAGCTTCTACGATATCTTTTGATAAAGAATTCAAAATCCACGAAATTATCATGCAATCCACCTTTTTCCATTGTTCAAAGTTAGGAGAATTCTCATTCGGTTTCTCAATTTTACCATCGATAAACCCTAATTTGGTTTTAGCTCCTAATGCAAGTCTCATAGCTCATCTCCAAGATAGGAAATTATTACCTGTAAGAGGTTTTGTAACTAGAACCATTCCAGGATGATTTGATCTATGCAATTGTAGTGGATCTTCACCGCGGTTAGAATTCGCGCTTTGATTTTCATCTCCATTTTGGTTATCTGGAGTTCCTCCGCCTCTAACCAGAACATTCCATGCAACATTACTGTGTGTACTCATCTTCTCAGGTCCTCAATGATCAGGTCGCTCTGATACCATGAACAATGTTGAGATAGAAGAAACAAAGCTTGAAGCTCTATTTTCAGAAAGAGAAAAAATACAGTCAGTCCTTTACAAAACTGTATTCTAGCCTATATATTCGTACAAAAGGAAAAGAAATATGTAAAACAATATTCTAACTAACTAGCCACTAATATAGTGCCAACTGTCCTCAATAATAAAACAGAAAATAGAAAATTACAATATATTCTTCAAGATTCACATAATTACCATTGAGGTCGGATCTAAATCTGAGAGTCAATTGAAACTTAAAGGTTTATGTTTTTGTTCTTCTATTTCATATACTAAAATAAAATATAAGTGAAATTGATTTAAATTCAAAAAAGCTTCTTAAGTATAATATATATATATATATATATATTGCTAGAGTATAAAAGAGCGCAACAATAGGTATCGTAATAAAATAGGTCTAGTCTAATATATATAATTTGTAGTAATCTTATAATTTTATTAGGTACTTCGTATTATTTCAAAAGTTAATTTTAGTGCTAAGGGATATATACATATATATATATCAATAATTTTATTTTGCCTACACGTATGGATGCATATGTGTCAAATATCTAAGCTACAAGCATCTTACACTTGTAGCTTAGATGAGTGCACGTATTGCGTACATGCATAATAACATGTATACGTGGGTAAAATAAAATTTTTCATATATATATACACACATATATATAGTAGATATTAGAACGAAATTGGAAAAGATTGGATGCAAAATTAGAGAAATGGATAAGACCAAAGAGAATAAAAAATTAAAAAAAATTAAAAATTTTAGAATACCACATGAGTTATCACATTAGGAAATAAAATGTCAAAAAGGTCCTTACTAATAAACTTTTGGCAGGAGATTTATTTTCTTATATATATATATATATGAGAGAAAAGAGTTAAAATATTTTTTCAAACTAATTATATTATTATTGTTTTGATAAAAATAAGTTTTTAAAATTTATAAAAACTAAAAGGGGCAGCAAATTAAATTGAGATTTTGAACCAGATTATGATTGTTGTTTACAGTTTATTTATTTATTTTTCTGAAAACTTCACAAGTGTGAATTTATAAGTTATCATTTACTACTATTTTCACGTAGTTATGCAAAATTTATTTGGCACAATAAAATGTCATTTCTAAAATGAGACATAAAATATTATTTTGAATATAAGAATAGAAACTGTTGGGAATAGCGGCCAATCACACAGATCACAAATCAAAACACAGAAATAGAAATTAGGCAAAACAGAAAGAACACGGAGAATATGAATTTCAGTCCCGAAGGACCGCGGGAAGGTTCTCGACTACAAAGTTAATTCGAATCCCTACTCCTTACCGGTGAGACTCAACCCGCGGTTGATACGTTCTCCGTTTCACTAGAACCACAGAAAATCAGAACCAGGATTACAAATAGTCACCAAGACAACAACCTTTTCAGTTTATCCTCTCTACAGGAACTCTCCAACTCAAGCCTCAACTTTACTCAGAAGAGAAGAAGCAGAACCCTAGATTACAACTCACAGAGAGAAATCTCATACGTAGAGAGAAACAAACAAGAGAGAGTATCAGAGGAACTACAAAGAACCCTAGCCGCACAATACTTCAGTTAACCCTAAAACATACGGCAAACTTCCTTAAATACACTAAATAGACGGACCAGATGAATAGCGAATGGTCCAGATTGTGTCTTAAACCCGAATTAGGGCCCGCAAGACTACCACGGGCCGTAAGCTGGGCGCAACAAGATGGGCTGGACTGGCGCACCAATTGGGTCATAGAAACTCTATACATCTCCACTAGAGCCAATTAGGGTTCCAGTTACAGGGAAACTTTCATAACTTGAGGTCCCATCATCTCTAATATTATATCTGCACACAAACACAATAGTTTAGTCAGAAAAATAAAGAAGAACACACAAAGTAATTCTAAAAGAGAAAAAAAGAAAAATTTTGAAGAATTGTACTCTTAACCTGAGTCAATGTTTAGTAAGACTAAATATGACTTAAACTTACTCAGGGGCAAAGATTTCGTGCCCATATCAGCAGGATTGAACTGTGAAGGGATCTTATCTAACTGAACAGTTCCATTCGAAACCAAATCACTGATAAAATGGAGTCTGACATCAATATGTTTAGTCCTATTATGGAAGACAAGATTCTTACACAACTGTATAGTAGATTGATTGTCAAAAAACACAGCTAACTCTTCTTGTGGAAACTGAATTTCCCCAAGTAAACCTTTAAGCCAAAGGGCCTCTTTTATAGCTTCAGGGACAGCTATATACTCAGACTCAGTAGTGGACAGAGCAACAACATGTTGAAGCTGAGACTTCCAAGAGATCGGAACCACCACAAAGGGTAAACACATAAGAAGTAACAGATTTTCTATTATCTTTGTTACTAGCATAGTTGGCATCTACAAAACCTTTTAAAACTACCCCTTCAGGGCACTTTTTGTACACCAGCCTAACATCAACAGTGCTTTTCAAATACCTCAACAACCACTTAAGTGTTTCCCAATGTTCAACACCAGGATTAGACATGTATCTACTTCGTGTACTAACAGAATAGGCAATATCAGGTCTATTACACACCATGAGATACATAACAGACCCTATAGCACTAGAATAAGGCACATTTTTTATATACTCAATATCTTCAACAGATGTAGGACATTGACTTTTACTCAAAGAAAAATGTGCAGCTAAATGTACTGTAACAGGTTTGGCATCCAACATAGAAAATCTTTTAAGCATTTTCTGAATATAAGCAGTTTGGCTTAAAATAAGTACATTTTTTTTATCTCTAAGAATATTCATCCCAAGAATTTTCTTAGCATGCCTAAGATCTTTCATATCAAATTCAAAGTACAGAGCCTTTTTTAGATGATTAACAACACTAACAGAAGAGCTAATAATCAGCATATCATCAACATGTTACACCAGAAAAATAGGTACATTATTGCTGAAGCTAAACTAAAGGCAACTGTCATAGGCACTCCTAAAAAAATCTAGCATTTTCATATAGGCATCAAACCTTTTGTTCCACTGTCTAGGGGCTTGTTTCAGACCATACAAGGATTTCTTTAACAGGCAAACATAATCAGGATTGTTACTGTCAATAAAACCAGGCGGTAGGGACATAAATTTTTTTTCATCCAGATCACCACATAAGAAAGCATTTTTCACATCTAACTGTTCCATTTCCCAACCAAAGTGAGCAACAAGTGAAAACATAGTTCTCAAGGTGATATATTTAACAACAAGGGAAAAAATTTCATTGTAATCCCTTAGCTACTAATCTAGCTTTAAACTTAACAGTATTAGGCTGATCACCTCATTAACCTTATAAATCCACCTACAATCCACAATAGATTTACCATCAGGCTTAGGAACAAGCACCCGGGTTTTATTTTTATGTAGAGAGGTCATCTCATCATTCATAGCAATCCACCAAGACTTAGCATGCTCACTAGACACAGCTTCATTCAATGTATTTGGTTCACACTCAGATAGTTTATCAAACACATTGCAAGACAAGACAAAATAGTCAAAATCATTTAATCTAACAGATGGTTTGGAAACTATTTTTTCCCTGTCTCTAACTAACATATAATCAAATAAAGAAGAAGGAGTTTCATATTGTTCATTTTGACTCTGATTAATATCAGAAACATGTTCTTCTTCCTGGTTCCCAGAATTATTAGGTAGAATCTCCACCTCACTAAGTGTATTCTGGTTATTATTAGCATAACTGATAGAAATATCATTTTGAAACAAATCTGACCCTTCAGGGTTAGAACTTGCAGAAGCTTTCTCAGATAGGCATGGAAAGTCAGATTCATGAAAAATTACATCTCTACTAGTAACAATCTTAATTCCAGGATGATTTCCCACCCACAGTCTATACCCTTTCACACCTTCAGAACATCCCAAAAAGAACACATTTTTGAGACCTTGATTCAAGTTTATCACCTTTAATGTGAGCAAAGGCAGCACTGCAAAAAGCTTTCAGATAAGAATAATTTGGGGTTTTATTAGACCACAACTTCTCAGGAGTTTTACCATCTAAAGTAGATGAAGGAGATCTATTTACCAAGAAACAAGCAGTCATTAAAGCTTCACCCCAAAATGACTTAGATAGGCCAGAAGACTTTAGCGTACACCTAACTCTCTCTAGGAGAGTTCTATTCATCCTCTCAGCAACTCCATTTTGCTGAGGGTTGTGAGGAACTGTTTTGTGTCTCTTAATCCCATTTATTTTGTAAAAATCATCAAATGGTTTATTACAAAATTCCGGACCATTATCTGTTCTTAAGCACTTTATTTTCTTTTCAAATTGATTTTCAACCAAGGTTTTCCACTCTTTAAATTTTTGAAAAGTGTCTGATTTATTTTCAAGTAAGAAAACCCAAACTTTTCTTGACTGATCATCAATTATAGAAAAAAAAATATGTGCTCCCACCAAAAGTTGGAGTACTGGCAGGACCCTATAGGTCATTGTAGATATACTCCAACACAGCAGAAGCCCTTTGAACACTTATGACCGAGTAAGCTGGAATTATTTATAGAAAGTTATGGAGAAAATGGGCTTTGCCAAGGATTGGATTGATACTCTTATGCTATGTGTATCAACTGTTCGGTATTCAATTCGACTAAATGGAAAGCAGGTTGGACCAATATATCCATCGCGGGGTCTGAGGCAAGGCGATCCCCTTTTGCCATATTTGTTCATTATTTGCGCAGAGGGATTATTTGCTCTCATTCGGCAAGCTGAGCGTAGAGGGGATTTACATGGATGTACGGTTGCCATAAGCGCGCCTAGTGTGTCTTATCTGTTCTTCGCAGATGATATCTTCTTTTTCTTTAGAGCTACTTGGGAGGAATGCCAGAAAGTCAAGGAGATTCTTGGAAAATTTGAGGAAGCGTTAGGTCAATCAGTTAACTTTATGAAGTCTGGTATTTACTTCAGTTCTAATGTCTTACAAGATCTTAGAGTGGGTATTTCTGATTGCTTAAATGTTCGGACTCCTTTGGATACGGGCAAATACCTTGGCCTTCCATCTTTGGTGGGGAGAAGAAAAGGAGAGGTTTCCAGTTTCTTGAGGGAGCGGATGCGGAGGAAGCTAAATGGGTGCACAAGCAAGATGCTCTCTAAAGCTGGACGGACAATTCTGGTTAAGACAATAGCATAGGCTATTACTACTTATTGCATTCTACTTTCTTGCTTCCGGTCACCTTGTGTGAGGAGCTACAAAGAATGATGAACTCCTTCTGGTGGGGTACGAAACCTAATGGGAAGAAAGGAATTAATTGGTATCGGTGGGACAGACTGTGTGTAAGAAAGGAAGATGGAGGTATGGGATTCCGCAACTTGCACGCCTTCAACTTGGCGATGCTAGGGAAGCAGGGCTGGAATATTATTTCCAACCCAAACGCTCGTGTCTCAT
Source organism: Nyctanthes arbor-tristis (assembly GCA_963692815.1). NCBI lineage: Eukaryota > Viridiplantae > Streptophyta > Magnoliopsida > Lamiales > Oleaceae > Nyctanthes > Nyctanthes arbor-tristis. The sequence continues at coordinate 4,073 of CAVNYN010240812.1, read as the reverse complement.
GTTCTCAAGACTAGATATTTTCCTAGAAGAGATTTATTGAATGCAAAACTCGGCTATAACCCGAGCTTTACTTAGAAGAGCATTTGGACTTCTCGTGTTGTGCTTGAAAAGGGGTGTCGGTTGAGGATTGGGGATGGTGCGAAAGTACAAATTTGGAAGGACCCATGGTTGAGACGAGAACCAAATTTTCAGGTGGAGACGATGGAATATCCAGGATTGGAGAATTTAAAAGTGAGTGATATTATTTTACCAGAAGGGCAGTGGAATATTGATCTAATTGAAGGATTGTTTACAGAAAGGGATATACGAGATATTAAAAATATTCCTATCTCCTTATCTAGTTTCTGATAAAGTCATTTGGCACTTTAGCAAGAAGGGGACATATTTGGTGAAATCTGGAAATAGAGTAGCCATGGAACTTGATGAGACTGAAGGAATTATTAGAGACGATGGGAATTGGAATCAGATTTGGCAGTTGAGAATTCCTCCTAAAATTCAAATGTTTGTTTGGCGTGCTTGTAGAGATTGTTTGCCAACCAGGGAGAATTTGTGCAAAAGAGGTACACCTACACTGATAGTTTGTGTGGTGTGTGATAGAGAGGAAGAGACCAGCTTCCACACACTGGTTTCATGCCCATATGCAGTTGCATGTTGGAAAGAAGCCAATCTTTTCGTTCCGTGGGGAGAGTGCTCTACATTTCGGCAATGGTTCTTTGATATAATTGGGAAAAGAACAGCACATGATATTAATAGAGCAAGTGTCATTGCTTGGAGTATTTGGCAAGAAAGGAACAATAAGCTCCGGAGGAATCAAGTTATCAGTCCCAGACAAACGGTTCATCAAGGAATGACTACATTATTGGATTGGCTGGAGGCTAGGAGAAAAACAGAACCTACTCTCAAGCAATCAACAGGGTCGGCCAGTTGGTCTTTACCACCACGAGGGTTGTTTAAATGCAATATAGACGCAGCCAAGGGAGGAGAGGATTCAAAGACGGGGTTAGGTATGGTGTTAAGAGACTCGGCTGTGGCACTGGTGGAATTTCAGTTGGTGCCAATTGAAGGTAATTTCCCAGCTAAGGAGGCAGAGGCAATGGGGCTACGCAGTGCTATTAATTGGTTGGTGAGCTTAGGCATTTCAGCAGCCATTATTGAGATGGATGCTAAGGGAGTTGTAGACGGCTTGCAAGATAAAGAGGAAGACTACTGTGAATTCGATTTGATTATTCAAGAGTGCAAGCAAAACATTGGGACCATTTCGAAGTTAGATTTGTTAGACGCGATCCTAACATGGTTGCTCATACTTTAACTAGGCGAGCCCTCTTATGTTCCACAGCGTATAGTTCCTCTAATTCCCCAGATTGGCTATGCCACGCATTATCAAACGATGTAACTTATGCTTCTTTGATTAATGAGAATTTGGACAACTTCAAATTATTCTATTAAAACTGATAGTACATCTACTACTTAAATTTGTCATATGACAGCCTGTTATGACATTAACTCAATTATTATAATTTATGATACTATCGTTTAAAAAAAAAAAGTTCCAATCAATCTATTTTTAATCACTTTCAAGTAGTTTTTTCCGTGTGGTGCACCAGTGAAATGGTAACTGTTTTATTAGGCATGCAAGAAGACTTTGAACTTGATAATATGGCCGCTTTCCAAAAACTACAGTTCTTGTAACAAAAATTCGACGTGTCTCGGGATGATAACAATGATATTATTTCCATTGAACACCATAGCCTAAGAATACATTTAAAAATTAATGTCTAAACAATTTTGTACAATCAAATTTGGGTAATAAAACATTGAGTAGCGCTATTTATCACTACTGGTGATGATCATTATATTTAAGTGGTAAGTCCACTTAACTGGATCATATGTCTCTACATTTTACAATAGGCCAGTTATATTGCCACTATAAAATTTAATTAGCACACCACAAATTAAGCATTTTTAATATTTTCTTAAATACCCTTAAATAAAATTACATTAATAACCTTCATTTAGAAATATCATATTATACACTATATTTTTATTTCCACGCCACATGGTTATCATCCAATCCGTCCAGCTGTTTTCCATTTTTTATCTTCAATTACAGAATATTTTCGAGTCGATTTTGACACCACCTTCAATTTTCACAGTGAGCATTGTAAATTAATAAACTGTTTCTTTCTAAATTTCATGTGCAAATCTCTAAAACAATTCCAACCACAACCTCCAACTTAACGACTCCTTTCATCTGCATCTTCCTTTCGGTAATTAGAGAAACATTTGGCGCTCTCTTGATTCTCATCTTCATCTTTTATCTCTTAACACTTAAATTGCTTTATATGGAATTGAATTTAAAACAATTTAATGTGATTTTCTTTAATCTGAAAGATTAAATACATTGCTTGCCTTCTACAACATGTGGGTAGCATTGGAGATAGACGATAGTGGCGGCGGCAATGGCAGCAATTGTTGTTGGTTCTAGTGAGCTTATCTCCTGAAGGCTTTATCCGGCGAGAATTTTAATATTCGGAAAAAAGATGATGTAGTCCGATGGTGATGTGAAATATCAAGAGGAGATTTGGGAAATGTGCACCACAATCCTTATTTTATATGATTTTTTTTCTTTGCAGTATTTTATTCTATTAACGATTAAGAGGTAAATTTTTAATTTCACAAATCATCCACGACTTTGAGTTAAGAATCAGTTGAGTCTCTAACTCTTTTTTCAAATCTCTTAGGTCTCTAACTTTTCATAAATTCGCATTATAGATTTTTTTTATGGATTCTATCAATAGTACCGTTAACTTTCCAATAAAATTATTGTTATATCCCTTAACTTTTTAATGTTAAAAACAAATTATTTTAAAATATTAAAAATAAGAAAAAATTTTAAAAAAAAGGAAGAAAACACCCACCCACCCACCCAACCAACCCCTTCCACGAACGGCTGCCGAAAATGACAGCAATGTAGCATAAACATAGTTTTTGTGTGTGTATATATATATATGTTCTAGCTTACTGTAACTATTTACAAATTGCTCGGTAGAGATACATAAACATGGCGTTATATATACATATATATATATATATGTGTGTGTGTGTATATGTATATACACGTGTGCACAAACATGAAGCCAATAAACTGAACCCAATTCACCATAGCACCATGGTCACGTCAAAACCTAAGTATATACGCATGTACACTATATGCGCAGCCATATAGCACTTCCATTGATTCACTTCACATACATCTTCTTCACATTGCACGCAGTAATTCCATTGATTTCACTTCCATATAATTCTTCTATTCTTGACCGGCCAGATTCTCTTCTTATCGCTGAACTCCCTAATCTACCCTGATTCTCTGAATTTGGGGGCAAGCCTGGTTTGGGAATTAAAGCGTTGTTTGGCTATGCTATGTGGTGTATTAATATTTCTCTCTTTCTCCCCTTTAAATTAAGAATAATGTTATGTAGCACTAGTAGTGCTTGGCACCAGTCTATGTGGCAACTAATGTGGCATTGAATGATAAGTGAAATTAAATACATAAATAAATGACTCACTTGATTTGACTTATCATTCAATGCCACATTAATATGGTGTCAAGCATCAGTGGTGCTAAATAGCACTACTCTTAAATTAATTGGTAAGATTAGGGGGTTATATGTAAATTAGATGTGGTGTAGATATTGTTGGGTTTGTTGTCAAAAATAATCCAAAGTTGAAAAGGGAAAGGAAAGGGAAAGAAGAAGAATCCTAGGAGGAAAAGGAATCCAAATCATAGAAGGATTGCCTTGTCTTCTAAGGAAACGAAGCCTATAAATAGAGATGTTTTCTTCTTCTTTTATACACAAGTGGTACAAGTGATTTGAGAGAAAAATTAGTGAGTCTAGCACCTTGAAGAGTTTTCTTGTAACTCTTTGTGGTTTGTTCAAAGGGTAGAAAATTAGGTGTGGTAAAACTCGGGGCGCCACTTGGGTCGGGTCAGAGAGTCTTGTGAAGAAAAATAGTAGCTTAGCATCTTGGGATTTCTTTAATTCTTCGCTGGTTAGGCAAAGAGTAGAAATTGG
>CAVNYN010240808.1:0-18237 GCA_963692815.1 Nyctanthes arbor-tristis | reverse complement strand
CAAACCCCCCCCCCCCCAAAAAAAAAAAAAAAAAAAAAAGAGAAAGAAAAAGGGGAAATTAATTAATTAAAAAAAAAAACTATGGTAATCCCCACTAAAATGTAGTGCATAATGCAATTGAAAATACAGAGAAGGCCAAAAGATTTTCAACTTACATTGCTCGGTATGAGGGTTGATGAGACCTGCTGCCCTCGACTGTTCCACTCGGTGGTTTTCTTCTTGACAACAGAAGTCCATAGCTTAAAAGGAACTGCTTCAATAGACGAGAATCACCTCGGAAGATGTCCAGATGAATTGGAATAATATCAAGTATGGGATCCCCTGCAAATAGAATCAATTAGAGTCTTTTAAAGCAGCAATTTAAGAACTAATTTTGCTTAGGAGAGAATTGCCAATCAGTCAATAGAAGCTTAGGAGCACAAAAAATGCAGATGAGATATATTTGATTGTTTTCTCTCTTCATTTTCTAAACTGAGAAGAAGAAGAAAGTACATGATTTTCAAGGGTTCAACCTGTGAAATGTAAACCAGGCCCTCCCGTGAGTTATGGGTGTTCAGTACAAGCAAAATCATTTTAATGTTAAGTAATGAAAGATCTCAGACCACGGAAGTGCCTTTTCACAATTTTATGAGTTATTTAGGCATGACTCCATTTTCTTCATGAGGAAGAACACCTACTTCAAACCCAGCCTGCAACATTTTGGGCTTCTCTATCTTTCGAAGGGAAGCTATAACTGTGTCTTGACCTTCAAGCTTAAGATGCAATTGAACATCTAACTTAATTCAATACAATCGGAGAATCGGCTTGACAACATAAAACTTCACCAGTAATATTCTAGATCGCCCATGAGAACCAACTTCTTGTGAGTTACATATTTTCTTTCCTGATGCAACTGAAAATTGACTCCTCTTTCCTAAATAAATTTCAACGGGCCAAAATAGAATCATACTGAATATCATTCCTCAAAAAAAAAAAAATCTGATAAAAGTCATTGATGTTCAATTTCTGTTTCAAATAGACCCAGATGGTAGAGAAGAAAAGTGGCTTTCCACATCCTTTGGATGAAGTATGTTGAGAGGGGGGGACGCTCGGGCTTTATAATAGGTCACGAAGCACACACTTTTTGGTATATAAGTGGCTTGGCTGTTTTAAAAACTGTTCCCAGAATAGAGAAACCAGCAGAAGAATAAAAGGAATTAGTGGCCGGAATCATGCAGTATTTACGTTTAATTCTGTTGATGTGACCAAAAAAAAAAAAATTAACTAGGCAAGCGTAAACTAAAGCCAGGAAAAGAACTCTCACCAATAGATAAATTACTGAAATCAAGTATGTAGCTTGGACGCCACGAGTTCACAAAAGCATCTTCTGCCGGCAAAGGATTAGTACTTTCTCCTAAGAAAGAATCTGAAGAACATTGTGTCATGTAGATATTGTCATCCATCACATCAGAGTGTACCCAGGTGCAAGATCTGCGAACTTCCTTTTCATTCATAATACCACAAAGAAAAATAGGTATTACCATGTGTACATCTACTGATAAATATTCCAATTACATACCGGACAAAACAATAAGAAAATAGCAGCAAATGTTGAATGAAGAGAATTATGATCCACCTTAAAACTATCAAGAAATTCTGCAAAGTCAAGAGGAATGTATTCGGTAACTTTCTCAATCAGTTTGGGAGGAATGGGATCACCCCTGCAAAATTGGAGGAAAAAACAAGTCAGATTTGCAACAGTAATTTCTAATCCAGCAATCATGCTCAGTAGCGGGGAAACATGACTGTGCATGCACTTTAAAAAGCAATAGTTAGTTCCTAAAGAGAAATCAAAATAATCAGAATAGAGATTATACATTTATATAAATCATTACTTTCGCATTGTTTTTGAACCATTTCAGTGAGATCTTCTTAATTGAAAGTTTGGGTTAACATTTTATTATTAAGGCCAGCAAATACAAAAAGGCAAATAGCAGATATAAAACAAATCAAATAGGACTTTTTAAAATTTTCTGACATTGTTGACCTACTTCGTAAAATGTTCATATTATTAAAATTCCTAATTTTATATTCCAAACAATATAAAATGATATCAGTCATATCCTTGCCATACCAAACATACAGAAATTGTTAAGACATTATTTATGAGATAAATTTTAAGTTTACACCTAGAATACGTCTACGTTATGCTTTTATCAAACAACTCAAACTTTGCACCTCAAGTAGGATTTGTGAGGCTTGCACCTTCAGCCTAACCTCATGGCCACTTAGGAATTTGTGCATTCGTGTTGCCTTTAAACGGAAGAGGAAGGGAATGGGGAACACAGATTTGCAAGCAAATGACGATGAGACAATGAATAAGAAAAAACTGTTGGTGATTATGTAAGCGGGGAATCAAATACAGTGATGATTCACTTATTATAGATACTAATCATGATGATACAGTACTTAATACATGTCTGACATCTTAGGAAAGTTAGGGAAGTGATACTCATGAACTGAAAATTTTGGAAAACATATGGAGAGGGCCTCTCTCAAAGCTTATCTCTACTGCTCCAATTTCTTGGTTCAGGGCTAAAATTGAGCATAAAATATTGTTCTGACATGAAAATACGCAACTCATGATTTTCTCCATCGGACGCAGGCATTTCTCATGCCTGCTCTTTTCCTTTTAGACGGTTTCCAAGTGTCCTATTTGATGGACTTTTGAAGCACACTCTCAAAGGCAGTTATTTTGCTAGCAGTCTAGTATCACCCCAGTCTTCTGGTTTATTCACTAATATGGAACCTAAACTTCTATCCATTTTCGTTGTTACCATTCGCCTGAGAATCAATGCCCAAATACCTGATCCTATATAATGAAATTTGGTAACCAACTTGATGGATAACTGATCAAGGGAACAGAAGTTTGCAGCCGTTATACAGAGATTCCAGATCCTTAGTGATGAGATAAACAGAGTGTTTGGCTTGGTAGATTGTCATCTGCCACACGGCATCATTTCATTGGTTTTACTTTTTTCAAAAGTCAAAAAGAATAAGTCAAGCCGCAATTATTTACTTTTTACAAAAAGCAACTAATAAAATGATGTCACGTAGCAGATTATAATCAAACAAATAACTACACCCTTGCCAAACACTTTGAAAGATAAATTATGATATTTTGCTATATTCTCTTCAATGTAGAGCAATTATAATTTTTTTACAAAATTGTATTACTAAAATGGAAATGAAATTACAAAGCAGTGTTCAGCCTTCAAGACACTCAATTGTCTCCCTAGTTGACACCTCAAGTTCTACGGAGTTGCAACTGAATTCCCCTCCCCCCACTGGTGCTCATTTTGCTCTAAAACATTCCCCAAATTAGCTCGAGCCAATTGAAAAAAGGAACTAGCTTAAAAAAATGCTTCTCTCTCTCTCTCTCTCTCTCTCTCTCTCTCTCTCCCTCTCCCTCTCCCCCCCTCCCTCCCTCCCTCCCTCCCAATCTACATCATGGGCAGATAACTGGGGTCCTATAATATTGATCACAATTATGTTTGTAATATTTATAGGGTACGAATTTGTATTTAGTGATTTCTTAATCATGGTTCAGTCCTTTAACTCTCTGCTCTTTTCGGCTCAAGGCCTCGCCAGGCTTCCGAATATCACTTTTAACTCCTAATCAACTGAAGAGAATCACATGTCAACATAAAGACAGAATGTAAAGCAACATCATAGTTGCCGCATTAATATCTAGGATGTAGTTGCAAAAAAACCTGAAACAATTGACAATAGAGTGAAGTTCCATACCATTTAGTCAACCGGTCAGAGATATCCTTTCTTTTCTTGTTGAGGGAGCTTATAAGTAAATTCCATCCAGCTGTAATTTGAATTTTGTCTGCAGAAACCTCCAAAAACCTATTATTGTGAGGAGGCTATCTCCTCACTAACTGCAAGGAGCAAAGCATTAGAAGATGGACAGGGCACAAGGTGAAGGTTGTGAAGCTGCTCTCCCAGAAAAGAAGCCAAATTTAAAGTATCTTCCCATGGAAGGGCAGATCGGAAGCAGATCAGAGCAGTGTCATAGTCAACTAAAAAGGCGTACCAGCTACTTTTAGCCCAAAAACAGATTATAAACTTTAAAGAATAACATTAAACGCTTAAAAGGTCAGACTTACAGCTCAGCATATATTTTCTCTTTGCATCTTTTTGTTACGATATACGGCCATATTAAAGAGCATTTACCAGAATTTACTAATTCATATGGTGACAAACCAGCCTTTTGACATTCAAATTGCTTTTTGCTCCACACACCAAATGGATATTCTGTTTCTTGGTGATTCATTGATGTGAAATTGCAATTGGTGATGACCTCTGGTATGTCCTTGCCATCCCAAGGAAATACTGTATATGATCCATTTTCGTAAAGGAGAATCCCACTTGCCAAAACATCAGGCATGTAATTCCTCAAAGGGGAGTTCACTTTGTTTATGAGGCTATAGAATTCAAGCTGGAAAGAAGTAGGTTGAAGCTCATAATTCGGTTCATAAATACTAGATAGTATTCAACAAGCTAAAGTATAGGGAAGTGACATTTACCTCAGTGCCCAAACCATAAAGAGAAGTTTCCAATCCTCCCTCAACAAATATTTTAATTGCGTAATCAGCAACAAGATAAACCTGTCCAAAATTATATCTTTAACATTAGTTAAATTATAAATTACATCCTGCACCACAACCACCAGGAAACAAGATAGTAACAGTAATAACAACTAAATTAACATATATTTTATAAATGTTTTTATTGCAAATATACTTTGGTATATACTGTAACAGGACAGTGTGTCAAAGGTTCAAAGGTACATAGAGAAATATATATTCATCCAAGGAAATAAATCTCCAATCTCAATTCTTAGTGTAAATCTTACAGGATTGCTACCCGTGCCAACTGGAAGTTTCTCATCATGCAGAGGTGATGGCAACCCATGATGGGCACAAATTTCTTGAACTCGTTCAAACCATTTTCCAGCATTTAGTGCAAGACAGGCTCCCTGGACCATTCCAGAGTCCAAAAAAATTAGATAGGGGTCAAAAGGGTTGTACTAACAAATATCTGTCAGGTAACATTAAATTACGAATATCTTTTACCATTATGGATCAAACATAACTGTCATGAAATTTCATGTTTCTTTATAAGCGTGAATAACAGATTATTAACAAAAAGAACCACTTGGCAACCATAAGCAGATATTATTTCCAAACATATTATTTTAACCATGGACATTATTAGGACTGAATCTTACAGATTATCTGCCACAAAGCAGTCTGCAAGACATTTGGTCTAAAATATAAACCCAAGCCCCGTTATTGTCTCGTTTATTTTGTTAATTAGAAGCAGTAAAGCATACACTTCCAGAAGCCCTATTGTATAGAAGTGAACAAGAGAAAATATTACCTTCCATATTAGGTCTCTAAGTCCCGGTCTTCCAAGCCAAAGCTTCCATAGCCATTCTCTCATTTCACACTGTCCTATGCAGTTGCCTGAGCCCCATAAAGAATTGTAGTGGTCCCCTCTTTATCCAGAAACATAGCTAAGAAATTAACATCATAAGAAAATTCCAGACCATCCAGATCTTGACATTTAGACACACCATTTCTTCCATTCTCATGTTTTGAATCCGGTGATTGTTGGCATATCCTGAGACGCTTCTCTTTCCTGGCATGGTCAGAGTAGCATAAATTATTATCCAAGCATAACACACTCTTTTTAACATCCTCAATACTTCCCTCATCAAGAGCAAGAACCCCAGCACGACAGACTCCTTTATGACGATAACCTGGGGCCATGTCTAGACATACAAACTCAAAGTTTCTGGAGTTCACAAAATTTTGTGTCACAGCAATAGTTGCCTCCAGGTTTAGCACACAATGCCACCACCCACTTGGAACATATATTGTCTCGCCAGGAAGCCGGGTGCATTCTATTGGCTTGTCAGCGTCAGCAAGAAGGGGATAAAAATCCAGCCACCACTATAAGAAATGACAATGTGAAGTAAATACTTAAAATAGGAATCATTTCTCATCAATGAAGACATTTATTCTATATCCCATACCTGCAACGAAGATGAGATCGGAAGAGCACATCACCGTCATCTTCACTTACATGTACTGTCTCTCCTAAAGGAACTCTTCCAGGAGGATACAATGCCCACCTATTGAATAATATGTACAAGACATATTCTAAGCAAAATTAACAAAACTTTATCACGCTGAGAGAAACTGCCAATGAAAAATTTAAAAGAAATATGCATATTATATCATTGTAATTAGTAGATATCTAACCAGAAGATATTACTAGGAACAAGGTATAAAGTTTAACCAGTACTTTCCAGATATTTGCTTCTGGGAATGACATGAAAGCTGACATGATTTGTGGAAATAAACTGACTCTTTGAATGAGACACTTTATATGCATCTTTTGCGTGTGTAAGTGTAACAATATGTTGATGTGAACACTTCTCTGACAAGTTTGAAGTGTGCAAGAATTGGATGAATGGAGAGAGGCTCAAAATATAGAGCATATCATGATCTCATAGCAATTTTATTAGTTGGTCATATGCCCATCTTCACAAACCATTTCTATTTAAAAACAAAATCTGGTCAAACCAATCACATCCACATATTTCAGAGACCCACTTGTACTGCACAAATCTCAACCACTCATTCTCACAAAATCTAATTTTGTTTTAAAACAACACTTTATGAACACCCACGACTGTAGAGATACTGTATCTCAATAGAGATAGCATGAATTTGTTAAGGAATAGAAAGGATTTGGATATGAGATAGTAGTGTGTTCAATGAAATAGAATACCCAAACAGGACCTCTGCAGAGAACTCCTTTTTCTGTGAAAATAATCAATAATATTCACCGCTAAAAATATGCCTAATCGTGATTGAATAATGACTTATGACTCAATGAGAGAATTAATTACTTTATGAATGTCAGAATGTCAACAAATAGTTTATAATGTTGGCAGTACATATTTTTTCCCGGTAACAGATATTAGCCCAGTGGGCACATCTAAAAAATGAAATTGCAGGAGCATAATCTACCAAATCAAAAAGCATGATTTATCTATATACGGGATATTATACACAACTCGTAAGAATTCCAAGAAGAATAGAGATTGGAGTGTCAAATTCAGTCGTGGGTCTGATTATTGTATGGGTTCTAGTTTCCAAGACAAGCTCGTTCTTGTACAAATATTGCAAATATTTCATAAACAATGAAATGATGAAGGTCTAAATTGTACAATAATAATAATAATATATAATAAAAAATAGTTAAATTTGGATAATGGATATAAAAAATCAGATGCAAATAAATCAGTGGAGTGAAGGTCGGATTCAATTCTATTTTTCAATATGCATATTCAGGAAAGGAATTAAATCATGTTTGGATTAGAAATAAATATTGGAAATTACAAGATGAGAATCAAATGCCCCTGAGGTGACGATGATGAATTTGGCAATTATAAAGGGAATAAGAGAATTCAGAGTTCTTTTTCAACCTTCTCCTACTCCCCGTCCCAGATCCCCTCTCTCTAGCACACTCGAAACTATTATTGATTCAGTCACATTCTGGAAAGAGGCCTTGGCATACCCAAACTGATTTTGCAAGTAGTTGCCTACAAGAAGTTGGTAGTTGAGACAATTTCTAGAATGTTTCGAAACAATTTTACCATCAAGATTTTTTCCCCCAAAGATATCAAGAGCATAGGATGCGACATTGGAAAGCAATATCTTCTATCAAAACTCACATAAATTAGTAGCTCCAGAAAAAGTTCAAGCATATGCATGTAAATTAATGCATGCAGAAGCACTAAAGCAGTGAATAAGAAGACATTGCTCAGACTGAGCTTTACCTTTTACGTCCACAAAGAAGAGTATTCCAAGCACTAGTGAGAGCTGGATCAACGTACCAAGAGGCACCAGATCTCTCAGGCCCAAGTATGAGCCACCGGAAAGCAGGTCGTTTTTCGCTATCCAGTATGTCAAAGTAGTCTTCTTGAAATAGATGGGGTACGCTGTAATCCTTCAACAGGTCAGGTGCAACATCCCCGAACTGTAATCATAGAACTTCCAAAAGTTGTTCAACCTATATAAGTCTTAAGTGCTTTACTGATAAATAGCTCAAGAAACGCACCTTCTCATCAAAAATGTATAGGGGATCCTCATCGTGCTGAATTTGAATGTATGACAGATAATCCTTAAACTTCATAGTTATTTTTCGAGAACTCCTCTGTGATAATTTAAATTTTGTATCTCCATACTTCAATAGCAACTGTTCTAGCATCCATGACTTCCTAGCTGGCCAATTATCAGCCAAGCTACTGATCAGAACCTGAATAAGCAAACTATCTTCATAAATAGTTAAGCAAATGAAAGATCATATTGAGGATCAGAACATTTTTCACAACATGCTTCGTTTCCTTGTTATTTTCTTTTCTTTGTTGTTTGAAATCCTGTAACAGAAATAATAAGATTAATTGAAAATAAGAAATTTATGAAATGTAGGTACTGTTGTTTTACAAGACATTGATATATTAACTCATTTGGATCAGAAAGTAAAAACAAATTAAATGTTGCCTGGTGGAATCAAGACAACCAACGTCTTCTTCTATGAACTAATTAGCACTGTAAATATATTTCCAATCTAATGTTTCACTGAGAATGGAAGAACTAACATCAATGAAAGGACTAACATACCGGCTTCCGGCCATCATACTCCCTCTGAAACTCTTCTAAATGGATGTTCTCCTTTCTTTCCAGAGTCCCATTGTCAACAGAGAATCCATTTAATGAGGTATAACATCAATAGAGCCTCCGATATAGAAACAAAGAATTGAATCCTGCAGTTCGTAACATTATTATTATTCAGATAAAAAAAGTGAGCACAAGTTGAGCAAAGTCCCAAAACACAAAATGTAGCTACTTACCATCAAAATGCAACGGTTTTTTGCAGGATTCCTAATATTCACGGGGCAAATCCAGTCTAACCCAAAATAAATACCAGATAAGACGAATAATAAATAATCAAGTATAAGTAGAAATAAGAAATTACAGAAAAAGTGATTCTAAAAGCATACTGATGCAAAGTTGTTTTCTTCCATGAGCCTTTGTACTCTATATGACAATTTACACTGTTCAGGCATAGACTCATCCAGAGAGGCTCTTCATTGCACAGTATATACATCACACTGCAGATAAAAAAATAATAAAAAAAATCAAAAATGGAGAAATTAATAAAATAAATGATGATATGCAAATCAAATGATATTGGCAATCACAACCTTCTCAGGTCCAGATAAATGGATTTTCTGGGGTTGGGGACCCTTATTTATTTATTTTTTTCCCCGGTTGGGGGGGGGGGGGAATAAAAGGTCGGCAGATTATCTATCTAGCTGATGCTTAGAATCTTTAAATTGTTAGCAACCAGCAAATAAATCTAGTGGAGAATTGAAGAGTGATTCTCCAATTGTGCTGAAGAATAATGTGGGCTTTTTTTATTTCTTTCCTTGTAATGTTGTACCTAGTGTACATGTTCTGCAAGCTTAATGCTACATCAAATAAATCAATTGAGAAAGAAATTCACATTTTATCGAGAAAGAAATTCATATTTTATTCCCATAACAGCTGTACCAAGTGCGCCTTATGTCTAGTGAGCTGCCCACCTGAGACATCTCAAACCTGACGCCTTAAAATGTCATCTGGAAAGCTTACATCTCACGACTAAGACTCCTAGCTGCTAAGACATTCCATAATTCCCCTTGCCTTCTCTGAGTACTTTGTCAGGAACTTTTTATGCTGTTCTTTTTATAACCTCTGGATAGTTTTTGCTGCCATGACATGGAAGGCATTACCGCAAATGGAATACAATAGGAAAGTACGAAACCAAATGACAGCGCTGGAGGGAAGGACAGGGAATCAAACACGTAGAGGGACTATTTTGAAAATCATACCACTGAAGCTAATACGGGGACTTCTGAAACTTTATGCTTCTACTAGTACATTTTACAACAGTTTTTTTTTATTATATTAACTTAGAGCTTTCTCAGTTGATAATTTATTGACATATATTTTGTTTAGCTAGGAATGTTTAAGAAGGTTTTATTTAAAGAGAATTTTGTATGCTTATATATTCTTTTGAATTACATTATTGACTACTTATGCCTCGTGAGTTGTGCTTACCTCACAAAATTTTACCTCGTGTATATTGAGGTTTTGAGTGCCATGTTAATATCAACAAAAGAGAAATATTTCTTCCATAGTTTTTGCCTTTTTTGGCAGAACAAATTAAACAATTTAAGTGGATTTATTTTCTTTTCCCTCCCGGGTTTATTAATTCTTCTTGAGTGTATGAATAAGGAATATCAACTGTATGCCAATGAAGACAAAAGTCCAATCCATATTATAAGTACTACCATTATGTAAAGCAACCTCAATAGTGTCTATAACTCTTTATTAAGTATGTTGTTCACTTGCTGAAAATTACATTGCAGCAACGGCAGATCATCACTGTGTAGTCCATCTTTCCATTCTATATTTTGATCAACCTCTTTATGCAACATAAAACATAAACTAATTAAATATATAGAGCAAGTCTTCATTTAAAAAAAAAAAGGAACAGTTTCGCGTTTCATAATTCACATGCCAATCGGATTTTACAGCATCGGCAACTGATCGATCGACAAAAAGAAATAAGCAAATGAAGAAGCTTCGATGAATTGAAATATTAAACCTGCTAACGCAAGAGACGCGAGCGACATCGATTGGCGTGAGATTAACTAAGATTACACACAGAATGTCATCCGGAAGAACGCCGAGGTTACCCAAAGCCTCACGTCTTCGATCTTTAGCCATTCCAACTAATGCCTCGTTCCGTAATTCGGATGTGGTGTTCCCCGAGATCACCTCCATGGAAAATCCGGTTGCGTTGCGATCAAGCAGAACTGAGATAAGGCATTTAAACGCGGGGAGAAAGCTTTATGCTGTGTCAAATCTTGCGAGGGGAATATTTTTGTTTGAGAACGCGTTGGGTCGGAAGAATCGAGTAGAGAAAATTACCTATAACAGGTCAACTTCGGAATTATAAATGTACTTTAATCCCCAATATTTTTTGTTACCTCCTAGCGGGAAAATTCAATTTTGCCCACCACCGTGGCGCAACATACCCTGATCGAATGCCCGCCCAACTTTCGGAAAAAAAAAAAAAAAAAAGGATATGTTCAGAAGCGAAAAAATTAGCACATGTTGCGTTAAGAGGTGTGGGCATTTTAATCATTAAACCGAACTAAAACCGCCAAGGTTTGGGGTGCAAAAAAATTAATGAAAAATTTGACGATTTGACCGAAAACTCCAAGAAAACCGACCAAACCTCGGAAACAGGAAAAAATTGATAAAAAACCAAGAAAACTGCCCCAAAAAACCGAAATCAATCGAACTGTAAACTGAATACAGTTCGGTCATTTTTGACTTGGCACATTGCGATTTGTTTACAATATGGGAGGATTTTGCATGTTTGATTTATGGAGTACTCTAAAACAGGGATAGCAAGACGATGGTTTTAGGGTAGGTCGATCATGATCTGTTGCTTGATTCAATTAATACGGCACACGGAATATTTCCCTCGAGGTTCATGGTGGACTGGTTTGAGTAATGCTATTTATCTAGACTGAGACCGCTCTCCAGTCTAGTTGTCATTTCTTTATTAGTTATTCAATAAATCAATGATCTCATGTATTTATATATTACTATCCGTCCTCTATTTCCTTATTGGTTATTCAATAAATCAATGCTTTCATGTATTTATATATTACTATCCATTCTTCAATGTAATAATGACAACTAGACTGGAGACCGGTCTCCAGTCTAGATAAATAGCATTATTCGATTGGTTTTTCATTTTGCATTTTGTTATCATTTTGAATTACCAAACGGAGCTTTTCGAGAATGCAATTAAGAATTTTCCCTTCCATGATTAAAAAGATTTGACAATTTCACTACCCTGGATTGATTGAACAGATATGGAATTCATCTTATGATTACTGTCTTTGGTCTCGTCTCTTCTCTCAATAATATGAGATGTGTACTGTAGTGCTTTAAGCGTGAATAACAACTCATCGGAGACCCTGTCCCTACTCAAGAGCCAATCTCATGATATTGTAGAATTGGCCTTGGCTACTAACAAAATTTTGTTGGAAACACTGCAGTATAAACATACGATAAACTTAATTCCTTTAATTAATATATGAGTTAAATATCATTTTGGTCACTCAATTTATCATTTTGTTTCTAAACCATCGCTGAATTTCAACTTGTTATTCATTATTCACTAAACTTATAAATGTGTTACCAATTCATCACTGAAATTATGAAAGTGTTTCTCATTTATCATTAAGACATAATTTGTTAGTTAAATTTAATGGACGAGATGATGTGGCTTAACAGTGAAGTGACATAGCTTAGCAGCTCCACCACGTGACAAGTGAAATACTTATATGGTCATTAAACTATTTACGTTATTGATTGATCACTGAATTTACCTTTAAATTATTAATTTATCATTAAACTTTAATGTGTTACTAATTGGTCACTAAATTTACTATTTAAGTTACTAAACCTTCATTGAATTTTCACGTGTTACTTGTTAGGCTGTTAATACCTAGATTTGCAAAAATCAGTTTATATGTCTGTTTGATTCATTTATGGTAGTTGATTTATAACGAAAAATTATAAAGAGGTGCAATGAATGACGTAGATTTAATAGAAATTTAAAATTTATGGTTATAAATGAGTAGTTATCAAATCAGTAGTAAGTGATATTATAATGTATTTTGATAAAGATGATCAAACATGGGCTATAACTTGTTATTCGTTTCCCAAACTAATATTAATTTTTTTCTTTTTTACAATATTATTGTTTTTTTTTTTTGCATATTAACCACATATCACAAAACGCCGGTACTTTTTGCTCAATTATAATTTTTTTCTTAAGTCGAAAATTGATTATAGTTCATAAAATTTTGATTCTTAGGTCGAATATTGATTCTAGTTCGTTTCCCAAGGCATTTTGTGATCAAAATTTTGAGTGACTTAATATTAGTTAAAAAATGAATATTAATTTTTTTAATTATAATCTATTATCGACCTAAGAAAAGAGTATAGTTGAGCAAATAGTACTGGCATTTTGTGACATGTGGTTAATATGCACAAAAAAAGTAATATTGTAAAAAAGAAAAAAATAATATTAGTTTAGGAAACAAACGTCAAGTTATAAATTGATTTTTGCAAACTTAGATATTAACAGATAACACGTCAAAGTTCAATAATTAATTAGTAATTTAAATGGTAAGTTTAGTGACAAATTAGTAACACATGTTTAATGATTAATTAATAACTTAAAGGTAAGCTCAGTGACCAACTAGTAACAACTTAAATAGTTCAATGACCATTTAAGAATTTCGCTAACCACGTGGATGAGCTGTTAAGCCACGTCACTCACTACTAAGCCACGTCATCTCCTTTGTTAATTTTAACTAACAGATTCTGTCTTAGTAATAGATTGGAAACACTTTTATAAGTTCAGTAATGAATGCGTAACACGTTTATAAGTTCAGTGAGTAATGTACAACAAGTAGAAGTTCAGTTCACACGCCCCACCCTTAATGCTTTTAACTTACCTGAAATGAGACGTGCGCCAACGATAAATTATAACTAAAAGCTATAATTTACCGTTAAGGCTCGTGAACATTTTAATGATTCTAAAATAAAATTTGACAGCATCTCCCTTAATTTGATAACAAAACTAACTTATATTAACATCTAACATCAACCCATATATACTTGACAATGTAATAATTCCCATAATCACAAGAAGTAATACATCATATATGAAAAATTATACTAAACCAAGTATGACTTGCACGTGATTCCCAATGTACACTAGTAACTAAACAATGTTAAGCCTACAAATCATAGTAATAAATATTCTATAATAAATTTATTTTGTTGGTGGTGGCTCAAACTCTCGGAATACAGGCTTGGCCACAATCTGTCGCCCAAGCTTCAATTGCTACATGCTAAGAAATCAATTACAAAACGTTATGAGCTCATAAGCTCAGTGAGTGGAGTTTTATAAATAAACATGTTTTTCGGATAATTAAAATATACCTTTTGCAAAACGTTGAAATAAAATGTATAAACCACTTTCGGAGTTTCATAATTTTAAATATAAATCGAATACCGTCATCAATTTGAATTCATCTCACATCAATACATTTATTCATCTTACATCCAAAACATTTATAGAATTATCGATATGCTGGAAAACATCATAAAAATTGTCTCATTCTGACAATCATTATAAAATTCACCCCAAAGAGTATCCATAATTTCATGTCATCATGTAATCATATTCATTTTTTGTCATACGTACGTAGACATCATCTTGAGCCATAGATACCTTATGACCCCTTCACCCTAGGCAGCATAACAACTAGCTTAAGCCATACCTATCACATAGGCCATTTCGCTTGGGTGGTATATCATTTGGTCAACTTGAGCTAGAGGCCTCTTCGCCCGTACGGCATATCATTACGATGAATACATATTTTGGGGTTTTCATGCATCAAAGATCATATTTCAAATCAAACATTACTTTAAAAATCATGAGACATCATTTCATGTATATATTCATATCAATTTTTCTAAGGAAACATCAATTTTCATGAAATCTCATAGAAATATATGATCATCTTAGCATATTGCAAATTTACGTGAAGTCAACGCGTAATATATTTTCATTTGGAAAAAAAAAGAGAGAGAAAGCTCCACTTACTGGTTAAGTAGCTATGTACATGTAGCCCCATTCTTGTTTCTTATAGTATAGTATAAAGACTCTTAGGTCCTGTTCTGTTTGATGTTATCATAGTATTTTCTGTTTTTATTTTCTCAGAATGAAGAAAACGCGTTCGGTTGATCTTTTTCGAGAATATATTCTTGAGAATGGCCTGCCCAAATAAAGAAGAAATCTGAGAGCGGAAAAAAGTCGTTCTCGCATTTCTCAGCCCAAAACACGTGAGGAGGCCCAAAACGCGGTACTGTGCGTTCTCAGTGTGAACGCCCGAGAAGAAACACATCTCGCTCACTGATCTGTCTCGGCCTCTCTCACTCTCTCATTTTGAAATCCACCTAGGGTTTGTCTCTCCTCCCAGCCCCCATCGCCGCCGCCCCTCCCCACCGCAGGTAAGTTGTTGCCCTAGTTAGAGGTTTTACCCCTATTTCCCAACTTTCAAGCTCGGTTTTAACGGCTGAAAACTGAACTGTCGGTCCTCTCATTGTAATTTTTTTTTATTTTTTAATTTTTTGAGGGTGGGTAATCGATGGCGACTTACAAGCAGCAGTCGGCCGGCCGGGAATCAAGCAACAGCAGTAGCAGGAGCTATCTAGCAGCAAATGCGGTAGCAGACTCCAGTAGCTTCCGGCAAAATCACAATCGACCAGGTCAGTTTTTGTCAAACAAGAGCCTTGATGCAGAATGATGTGTTGTTTTGACATTGTTGTTTGGGTAATTCTCTAATAGAATGGTAGAATGTGTTGTTTTGACCTTGTTGTTTTCACTTCAGTAGCATGTCATATGTTGTTCTTCCGGATAAAATGCTTGTTTTACTCCCAGAAAAAGGCCAAATTGAATTAACAGTATGCCTAATATACAGTGGAAATGTAGAGTAACTTTTCTTGAATACATAAAACACAGTGGAAATGGGATGAATAGAGTAAATATTGTGTAGAGTAAATTTTCTTGAATGCATAAATATTGCATGCATAGAGTAAATATTGTATGTATGCATAAAAGAGAGTGGAAATGGAAAGTTTTTTACCATGCAAGTAGATGTAAATTGTTACCATGGCTTGGGATTTCTTCCATAACGAGATGAATTAAGGGGGGCAAGTTACATGTTTAGTTGACTAAGAGAAAACTCTATCCGATTTGCTTACCTTATAGAAATTAGTCGAAGGAGCAGAAAGTCGTATGTTATATTTTGATTATTTCATAGTTTACAAATTGTTTGTGTAATTGTATATGTAGGAGGTTTAGAAGAATTAAAATGGAGAGCTTATATGAAGATGTTGTTTACTAGTTTCAAGAGAGTGTGATTGCTTGAATGGAAATGGTTGACATGGTTCCATTTTTAATTTTGTTTTATTTGTTTCCCTTTTTTCTTTTGGTTAAAGGGACAATAGCCCCGAAATGGATTGTGAGTTGGGAAATGTGTATTGTGAGTTTTTTTCTTTTCGTGTCTTTTTTCCTTTTTTTCAAGTTTTTTCCCACTATTTTTATAGGTTTTCTGTTTTCCTCTTTATTTTTGTTTTATCCGTTTCCCTCTTGCGTTTCGGTTGGAAGGACAATATCCCCGAAATGGATTGGGAGCTGTGAATTGTGAATGCAAGTAAATGTAAATTTTTACCATTGCTTGGGATTTCAACAAATGAGATGAATTTTGTTTGGGAATTGAGTAAAAAAGGATTTTTTATCATTAAGTGGGCAAGTTGCATGTTTAGTTGATTAAGAGGAAACTATATCCGATTTTCTTACCGTATGGACTTTTGTTTGAGTTGTGAGTTGTGATTTGTTCTTTTTGTGAATTGTGAAATGTGAATTGTGGGGTTGTTGTGTCCATTTGTGTTTTTTCATTTTTTTTTTTTTTTTTGGTTCTTTCGTTTTGCTTCTTCTTTCAGTTTTTTTTATATGTTTCCTTTTTTTATCTTTTTTTTTTTTGCTTTACGTGTTTCCTTTTTTGGTATATATGTATAAATTCGATTTTCCCCATTATAAATCTATTTTTTTTATATAAATATGTATGTATTTTCGTTAAACCTCCCTTCTTTCGGTTAAAGGAACAATAGCCCCGAAATGGAATGTGAGTTCGGAAATGTGAATTTTGAGTTTTTTTCCTTTTAGTGTCTTTTTTCCCTTTTTTTTCTTTTTCTAGTTTTTTCCCACTATTTTTTTCGTTATATGTTTTCTTTTTTCCTCTTCCTTTTGGTTTCATTTGTTTCCTTCTCGTGTTTCGGTTGGAACGACAATAGCCCCGAAATGGATTGAGAGTTGTGAATTGTGAATGCAAGTAAATGTAAGTTCTTACCATTGCTTGGGATTTCTTCCGTAATGAGATGAATTGAGTAAAAAAGGATTTTTTATCATTAAGTGGGCAAGTTGAATGTTTAATTGATTAAGAGAAAACTATACCCGATTTTCTTACCCATTTTTTTTCTATATGTAAATCTGTTTTTTCTATATACATGTGTTTTTTGTTTTAAATCTTTTTTAATTTTTTGGGTATATATGTATAACTTTATAAATCTGTTTGCATAATGGTATGTAAATCTGTTTGTTGTTATATATCTTTTCTTTTTGGGTATATAGGTATAAATCTGTTTGTATGTACATGTGTTTTTTTTGTTGTAAATATGATTTTTTTTGTGGGTATATATATGTATAAATGTATAAATATATTTGTTATAAATCTGTTTTTTTAACACAAATATGTTTGTGTAAGCTATATATGTATGATTTATTATAAATCTGTTTTTTTTGGTATATAAATCTATTTTTTTTTCCGGTATATGTGTACCAATCTGTTTGAATATACATGTGTTTTTTGATATATAAATCTTTTTTCTTGGGAGGGGGTATATATGTATAACTGTATGAATCTGTTTGATGTTATATATCTGATTTTTCTTATCTTTTTTTTTTTTTTTTTTGGTATATAAGTATAAATCTGTTTGTATGTACATGTGTTTTTTGTTGTCAATCTGATTTTTTTTTCTGTGGGTATATATGTATAAATGTGTCAATCTATTTGTTATAAATATGTTTTTTTAACATAAATATATGTATAAATGTATAAATCTATTTGCTGCTTTTGTTTGTGTGTGTATTTTTTTTTGGGGGGTTCTTTTGGTTTTTTTTGTTCTGTTTCTTTGTTCAATTTTTTTTTAATATGTTTCCTTTTTTTATCTTCCTTTTGTTGGCTTATTTGTTTCTTTTTTTTGGTATATATGTATCAATTCGGTTGTTTACATCTATGTTTTTTGCCTCTATAAATTTTTTTTTTTAATATAAATATGTATGTATAAGCTAATTTCGTTAAAATTCCTTTTTTTTTTTTTTTTTTTGGGGGGGGGGGGGGGG